>JBAMAV010001053.1:600000-849584 GCA_037043315.1 Amiota communis
AGATACATTCAGAACTCAAAACAGGTCAAAACAAAGAATTGAACAATTGGAAATATTGGACGCCGTTAGAGGTGGTTTAAAATGCTCTTTTTAAATGCGAGGATAAAAAAAAAATCAATTTCTTTTGAGTTTTTTAAAGATGCATGTGTTCAAAGCATTTAAGCGATTTAATTTAACATTGATTACAGTTAAACGATGCATAAGTTAAGGAAGCGTCGTGTCATTGAATGTGAGGGTGCAGTACTGTAGATACAAAGGAGTTTAGAGAGGAGCATTCAAAATGGAAGTTTCATTTTTTTCACGACTGACTTTAACTATTTTCCCCATGTGCTTTGCTTCATTGTGCAGTATTCTCAACAATATTCAAATGTAATGAAATCAGACGATGACACAAAGACAGAAAGAAAGACATAGACAGACAGACAGAGAGACAGGCAGGCAGGCAGATCGAAAACCAAATGTTAAAACAAGAAAAAAGCCAAACAATGTCGACACTTCGATACCAACGAACAGAGACACTCAGATAGATAGACAGACGGATGGACGGACGGACTGAGAGACCAAGAGACGGTAAAGTTAAAGGCAAATGTGGTGGCATGCAACCAACACACAAAGCTTACACCCCCACCATCTACATCATTAAGCGCCATCATCAACAGCAGCAGCAGCAGCAGCAGCAACACCACCAACAATAGCAACAAACACTCCTCGTGTCTCTTTAACTGACAATAGCAACACAATAATTTAGGACCGCGGTCGGACGGTCGCTCGGTCATGCGGGTGGGGCGGTCGACCAGCCCAACCCACTATTTCACTTCAATCCAACCCAACCGACTTAACCTCAACCCCCAAAAAGATAAATATTCTACCAACGACGACGACAACGACGAAGAACTACGAAGCTCTATCGATGTTAATGATGAAGGAAAAGCCTAAACAGAAATTCATGTGTAGCTTTCGCTTATTACAATACAACAATGTGCGTGAAAAGCTAACACACAAGGCCTCAACAGGGTTGCAATGCCAACACCTACCCTATTGTCTATCAGTTTGTCTGTCTGTCTGTCGGTCTGTTTGTTTGTTTATGCAATGTCATGTTACAATATGACGAAATATCAAACCAAACGCATATACAAAGTTTACAAGAAACGTCCGACCGACCGACCGACCGACCGATTGACGACGAAGTGACGGTTTTGCATATTAATTGTGTATGTACTGGTATGCATGTATGTATCTAAATCTGTATGTATGTGTGTGAGTATACTATATCTATGAAGCTTAGCTCATATGTACTTAGGCTTAAGCAAGGATCTCGAGAAACGGGAAACGAAAAACACAACAATAAAAAAGAATTGGATTTGTGCAAAATCATAAAACACCAGCAACTTTGTAACTGAAGGTGAGGCGCAGTCATGCAGTCAGTCACTTCCATCCAATGGAGCATTGTTGTTGTTGTTTGAGTAACCCACTCTCCTATGTACCTATACCAATCTATAACATAAGGGTTGATGATGATGATGGCAACGATGGATATTTGCCAAAATCCATTTAATGTTTACATCCTGATTTGACGCATGTCATCCTGCTGTTAGCTGCTTAGGCAGCTAACAAACAATACAGCCCAGTTAGTTAGGCAAGGCGGCCTAAGAGATATCTGAATCCATTCAAATGAAACCATCATCGATTTAATCATTAGTCAGCCAGCCAGCCAAGTCTGCTTTGCCTGTCTGCCAGTCAGTCAACCAACCATCCATCCAACCAACCAACCAACCAACCAAGCATTCATTCATTCATCCATCCATCCCCCAAAGCTTATAAGCTGCTTCGTCTGTTGGTCTTGAACTAAGTCTAGTAGTACCATGGCTGGCTAGCAAGCAAGCAAGCAACCCTTGTTAGTAACTTCCAGTGTTACCATCCATCACAGACTTTATTCAATATTTACCATGTTACGGATAGAATACAAGGATATATGCTTGTGCATATTTGTGTACTCGTATCCCTGAGTAGGCAAAATAATAAAGCTTAGAAGAAAAAAAAGCTGGTCAAATCAAGGGTGTTGATAATAATGGTGGTGTTGGTGGTGGTGGTGCTGCTGCTGCTGGTGGTTGCTCCCATTTATCGAGAGAAAATCAAAATAAAATTCATTTACAAAACAAATTTACCTTCAAATTGAAAAATTTACCAAATTTCATCTTACAATTTATTCACAAGATAGTAAGTATATGGATATAATATTTTCCAGCCCAGCCCCAGTAAACGATCATTTATTTCATGAGCGGAAATGGCAAATTTATATATAAAAAGATATTACAATAAATTCGTCTATTTGTTGCAACAAAACTAAAATAATATCCGGGGGAAGAGTTTAGATGACAGAGGCCCAGTGCAAAATAATAAGAAACTGAGAAGAACACTACAACAAAAGTATTATACAACAAATGACAAAAGAGTGTAAGAAAAGAATAAAGCGAAAGTATCCGCACTTGATTGATTGGGCAGCTATGATAGGATAGGCCGGCAAGGCAGGAGAAGGGCATGACATGTTGTACCATGAGATGAAATACTCATAACAACAATCCGAATAGCTAAAAATATATTGTATTGTACATACATAAACAACAGAGAGAAAAAAGCCATACAAGTGAACAAAGAAATCAAGAAATTGAATCACATCACACCATTAATAACAACAAAAACAAAAGAGTTCTAATTTTGAACTATTGAATCAGTTTACACAGAGAAAGAAAGTACAACAGACCGACGACACGTCACCACCACCATAACCACCACCAGCACCATTAAAAGCCAAGCCAATTCCCGGCCAGACCAGGCCGTACCGGAGAACTGATGTGTAGAGTTTATATGGTTTATTTCGGTGCATACTATATGATACAAAGGCCCACCACCCCATTAGCCCATAGGCCACCACATGTTGCTATCAATCAGATAAGGACAAAAAAAAAGTTCATCTTCTCCTCTTTCTTCTAGTTCTACTAAACATAAACTGTAGATTTTACATGGTCAAAGAACCCGAGAAGAGATTCTAGTATACTCTTCCCTTTGATCGATCGTGTGTATCTTCAACACCACCACACCTCTATGTATGTGTATGTATTTATTGCCGGCCGGTTGCCGATAAAACAATAAAAATAATAAAATATTAACCGAGTAAATAAGCCAAGTGAGCATCAAATGCAATTTGGAGACTTGTCGCACGCACACCAACACAATACAATACAATACAATGCAATACAATAAATGTACATATGTTAACATGTATGTTCTATACATACTATTGTATATACATAAATGTACATTTTGTATAAAGAAGCAGAATTACTTATGTTTGTTTAGTAATTGACTCGCGACTCGCGATAAAATGTAATGAGAAACGACCGAACAAATGAATTCGATAAAGTTAAAATAAGCGATTCTCTCATTTCTTATTACCTTCCCACCTCCACCACTCTCCAAAACAATACAATATTTGTTCTTGTTGTTGTTGTCGGTGTGTGTGTGTGTGTGTGTGTGACATTCATTTTAATTAAATTTCTACATCATTTTGTGCAAAAACATCATCATCATCATCTATACTACTTCTACTATTGAACAAATGAGCAAACGTTCTGTAAAAATAGAATCTCACATCGGCAGCATCGAGCGTACACAACACTACAACGACGGCGGCATCGCTGTCATCACAGTCACCACCCACCGTTCGTCACCATTCAACATTCACCATCATCGTTGTGCTTTCGTTTGAGAATCAAGTGAAAAATACAGCGAAACTCTAATAAAAAGTTTCTACAATCTCTCTCTCTCCCTCTCTCTCTGTCTGTGTTGTATCTGATAGATACTATTGTAGTTGTAGTTCAGTTCCTCTCACTACTATTGCAATGCTCAATGCAATGATTGCATGAGAATGAATGAATGAAAGAATGAATGAATAAATACATAAATGAGATTTCAGTTAAGTTGAAATGAATTGACATTTTCTTACGGCGTAAATATACAATAGAATAAGTTACAATTACAATACTAGTACAACAAAAACAAAAGAATTCAGCTTTAGAGATACTACTCGTACTACTACTACTACTGCTATTACAAACTACAATATTTATTAATGAATTCTAATTTAACTTCTAGATCAGATCAGATCAGATCTGATCAGTTCAGATCAGTTCAGTTTATGCATCATGATCCTACTACTACGCGTATATGTACATGTGTGTTGTGTAGTGGAACAGGTTTTGTACAAACTACTATAATAAAATATATATGTACATATATTGTGCCTGCCATTGAAGAAATATACTTCATATGTAGTACTCACCATAGTAGAGTAGGAGAGAAAAGTGATAAATTTCATACTTCTTATGTTAATTGCGATTCAATGAATTTTCTGAATATTTTTGATAATCATGCAAGTAGTTCCTTTTGTGGAGAGTATGTACTATGTACTTATATAACTGTATATGTACATATTTATAAGTATAATACTAAGTATGGATGGTGTTTATTGTTGAGGACTGGATCTACTGTATGTATAGTACATTTGATTTGTGATTTCCAGGTCTGCCACCACAGAGCAAACAGTTCTTTTTTTAAACAAATTTTCGACACACGGACAGGACAGACTGATAAATAAATATTATACATACATATATGTACATATAATAAAATAAAAGAGCAAAGATTAAATACCTGAAAAGAAAGACATCAGAATGAACGAAAAATAAAGTTGCACAAATTTTGTTGATAATTAAAAGTATCTATATACAATATGTATGTACATACATGTCCACACAATATATGTACATATTGTATTGTATATGAATGGGGCGGGCTATTGGACTCATATACAAATATTATTTCATTATGATTAACAGAACGATAGCCAGACAATTGTTGGTTCGTTGTTTTATTCTTGATCGTCTTCAATTCGTCTCATCTTGTCAGTCTTAGTCTTATACTTATTACAAAAAAATTTCATAGACACAAGCTGAAATGTTTAATTTTTTGTCAGCTTCCATCTTAACAGGGCAGACAACCCATCGACACAGTTTCTACTCTATGATTATTATTACTTTTTATACGCATTTAACGTTCAAAAAAAGAATCTTAAATTTTATTGCAAACGTTGATAGACTAAAAGTAAGGCAAATGGTATGGTATGGTATGGTATGGTATGGTATGGTATGGTATGGTAGAGTTAGATATATGGGAAGGAAGACATAAAAACAAATTCATTAAAAACAATTTAAAATATATATTTTATTTTCTTTTGCTCAATCATAGGGGAGGAATACGTTGAAGAACATCTAACTGAATATGTACTAATGCATCTAAGTGGTAATCTGCAGCATTAGCTTTAGCTTTATGTTGAACCTCTACCCTCCCTGTTCCTCCATGGGAACTATGTACAATAGTATTTTTCACCAATTTCAGGTAGGGATATTCCCAACTTATTGTCTATGTACAATATACATAATATGAATATGTAGGATTTATTGAAGATCGCAAACTTCAGGAGATTGAGATTATCAGATCAAAACAATTCAACTTCAAATTCAACTCAATTCAACTGAACACATACTTTAGTATGTGTATCTTTGTAGCAAAAGTTGGGTAATCAAAAACTTGTAGAGATACTAGGAAAACTAGTTTTGTTTGTTGTTCTTGTTCTTGTTATTCTTATTGTATTATTGTGTGTTTTATCTTTACCGTTTTTTCATATTTACTTTAACTATTTTGTTTTATTCTATTCTATTCAACTTTTTGTTTGCTAGCTTGCTTGTTTGGTTGGTTGGTTAGTCGGTCGGTCGATCGGTGGATCCGGTGGGTCGGTGGTCTGGCGGTAGGTGTTTCGGTTCCGTTCGTTGTCTTGCGTTGTGTTCTGTTATTTGATCTTCACGAGTAACTGAATAACCGACCAGACCAAGCAAACGATCGCAAAACAAACAACTTTAAATTAAATTGCGCAGCTAAAACCAACAACAACAACAACAACAGCTGAACGAACAACAATTGAAAACAGTAAACTTGAAACACAATAGAAAACCAGACAGAAGGCTATCTATCATTGGCTATGCCAAAGATGTAATACTCTTCACGCTCCTCCGGATTGCAACCATCCAAACTTCCTATCTTAGCATCACTATATTCTCTCTGTTACAGTTTGAGTATCAACAAAGAACACAGTTTGAGTGGCACTTTTATTGTACTTTTATTCTTCATAAGTTTGTCATTTAATTTGGGATTGTATGGGAGATGCCCCTGTTGGTAACCCTAGGATCTATAGTGTCCAAATTTCAGTTCGATACGTCAAAAAAGAAAAAACTTTTTCCAATAAGAACATTAATTTAAATGGGGGTTTGAATGGGAGGTACCCCCCTAGTAGTCCGATCGTCTCATCGAGCTGATCACAATTATATATACCTACTTTATGGGGTCTGCGATGTCTTCTTCTGTGTGTTACAAACTTCATGACAAAGTTATAATACTATTCACTCCCGTGAAGAGTATAATGATGATCATACAAAGTACCATAGAGAGAAAACAGAAGAAATACACGTGAAAGAGAGAGAGAGAGAGAGAGAGAGATCAAGGGCCGACCGACCAACAATACCAACAATCAAAACTGTTTTTAGGGTCAGATGCAGATGCAGACCTCAAATGTTTATTTAACCCAAGAGCATACAAGAAATTATTAAGAAATGTGAGTGTGTGAGAGACGGAGAGAGAGAGAGAGAGAGAGAGAGAAATCTACCACTGTTCGAAAACAACACTATTCTCCTTTTAAAAGGGCTGGCTATTCTTGATCATGGGCTGGGGGGCTGATGTACATTGTGATTTTGTAGCTTTCTTTTTACAGAACATATGTAGTGTAGCATAATATACATGCTTTCTGTGACTATCTCCTCTAATCTATCCATATGTATGAGTATCTGAATTCAAGAATTTAAAGAATCTTCTGTCGTAATGGTGTGCTGTGTTCACACGTGAGTTTGAGAGCTTGATACTGAGTGGTGATAGTCAACAATCATTGGAATTCTTGTTAATCCATCTATCTATGTATCTTTCTGTACTAAATATATGATTTATCATCATCTTTATCTACTTTTTACCTGTTAATTTTCTTAGAATTCCAGTCCCACACCCTAATAATCTTTAGATTTCTCTCATTCATCTCCTCCAACCCTTTTCGCCATTCTGTTTTTGGAATGTCTTGGATTAAAGTAAACTTTGGGGTTGGCAGGCAACATCTTCATCATTGTTTGCGTTCATTATTGAAATGGCAGTGGGTGGGTTGTTAAATACCCATAGGGTATATCCATAAGGATGGCGATGATGACGCTATTGTAGTTGCTGTTGCTGTTGTTATTGTTGTTGTTGTTGGTAATGACTCTGATGGCCACAACAAGAGTAACAAACAACAGACGACAAAACAAAGCCAAATTGCAACAACAAAAATATCAACAAAGAACGATGATTGTCGACATCGTTGTCGCTCTCAAATCATCATCATCATCATCATCATCATCACCAAGTACAGCATCATCATAATCATTATCAAGTATAGCAATAGTAATAACAACAACATAACGAGTGATAAGCGCCAGTGGCATTTACAACAACAACGACAACGAAACAACACAAAACAAAACACGAATGAATGATGAACAAAAAAACAAGAATTGATTAAGACCAAATGTCGTCGTCGTCGTCGATGCAACGTAAACAAAGAGAAAACGCCTTAAAAATGTAAAAAGGAAACATAAACAGAAAATGGCAACACAAATAAAAACTTTATGAATAAATAAAACAAAAACCAAACCGAACTCAAGGAAAGCAAACAAACTTCAAGGAATTTCCCTTCCAATTGTATGTACTACTATACTATTCCAATAGTAAGTACATATTGTATCTCATGACTTTGACAATCGATTTACCTGAACTTGATTGCATTTTTAGTTATGACATTTGATGATCATAAGTACTATTGTACTTACGACTGACTATCTATCTGTTTGTCTTGTAAAACCAACAACTAAAGAGAGTCATCTCAATTCAAGGATGTGAATCCATGAGGATTCTTAGTTAAATTGAGCCAGTTGTACATCTAGTTATGATCTCTCTCTCTCTCCCTCGCTCTCTATCAAGAAGCAACATTGATTGATTTTGTTCGATAACATGAGATAAAAATCTCAAAATCAACCCATGCACCAGGCTTAGAGCCTTTGGATTATCTTTTGTGGCATTTGGATATCACTTCCGCAAGGTCATGCATATATACACACACATATATACATATATATATATGTATGTATTTCTCCAGTTGAACTCATTTGTGTACGTATGTACATGCTTATAAGCAGAATGTGTTGTCTGTGTTTATTATATAAAAAATGTTGGTGCACAATGGTGTTGTTCTTTCGAAAATTGTATAAAGCTTGTTATGTTTGCCTAGTATTGTTAAATATGTATGAGATACACTGCTACTATCTATGTACATACATATGCATGCATGTAAACTAGTATTGTGAATGCAAGAAAGAAATCAATACAATTGTATTTCCCGATTGGAAATGCTCAATATTATGAAGAAATTACGTAATCGAGAGCGAACAGAGAGCATACGAGAGAGCGCGCGTGTGCTTGCATGCATTTGGCTAAGTGAAAGAGTAAGTGTATGTAGTTCCATTCCACAAGGTCCTGTTGTTTACACAAAGGGTTAGTGGGCTGGGAAGGAGGAGATGGTGATAATGATGGAGATGGAGATGGATATAGAGAAGGCGAAGGTGGTAACGAGGAAAAATTAAATAATTTAAAAGGAGTATACAACACACAGCTCAACTCAAACTTTCTACCTACCTACATACATATGTGTGTATCTATATACAATATGTATCTATGTATGTATGTAATTGATGTACATATATTTTTGATTAGATGAATCGCTACTGCTCTACTGCTACTAATGTTGCCATGTTTATCAACACATCTTTACCCACATGCCAAATGATGCTACTGCTATTATTACACTCTGAAAAACAAAGAGCAAAAATCCAGAAAACAAAAACAATACAAACAAAGTCAAAGCAAAAGCAAAAGCAAATCAAAAGCAAAGCAAAACGAAGCCTTATAAGCAACAACAAAGAAAAAAATGAGAATGGAAATGAAAATGAAAAAGGAAGCCAAGCCAAGCCAACTTAATTTACTCAGCTGCCTGCTGCTGCCACCAGCCACCTGCTGCAAGCAGTGTCAAAAAAAAAAAAAAAAAACAATGTGGCGCAAATGAAGCACATAAATTTCAACAAACAAAATGAAGTGTAAGAAGAAGTATGGTTGGTAGGTAAAAAATAAGAAGAATAATAAAAAGGGAACAAGCAACAAATGTAACAATGATCGCGCGTTCCGCTCATCACTGGTAGACAAACGGTATTACCCGCCACTGCGACCAGCACAGGAATAACTTTGTCATCTTCACAGGGCAACAAACAAGAGGAGAGAACATGAAACACGAACACACCTAAACATGTTTACTTCATCATGTAGAAGGAGAAAAGAGAAAGGAAGAAAATTACCAGACAAAAAGTGAAGAATGCAACAACACAACACAACAATTTATGTTGTACTTCACCATACTCATAAATACATGTATGTATGTATGTATGTATTTATACATGTGTAGAAGAAGCAGAAGACACAACATGATGATCAAAGCTGAAGACAAAGGGGTCGGTCGGACAAAGAGATGATGTTCAAAAAGTAAAAAAGAAAGGAAGATATATGTATGTATGATGATGCTTGCCAAGTAAACATAAGAAGCAAAAAAAAAGAAAACAGGAAAAATCAAGGAATGCAATAAAAAAAGCAGAAAATATGTGTAAGACATCATCAACAAAAGAAATAAGCAGCAACAAACATCATCATGTTGAATTGTGGTGAGTTCAGTTCAGTTCAATTGAAATTGAATTCAACTCAACTGTATGGTGTGTGAAGTGCAGTCAGTCGATGGAGTGTGGTGAAGAATTAGGATGAGCACAATATACACATATACACGTGACTGATTGCCTGTGCATGTGACTGATTGTTGCTAAATGCTGCAGAAAAAGATACTTAAATAACTATAAATAAGTATATAATTTAAATTTAACAAATTTATTGTTTCTTATTATACTTCAATGCCGCCATTACCTCTTACAACAAATGTCTTTTAATTTGTTTATATTAAGTCATAACAAAAAGCAACAAAACCAGTTATCAAAAGAGAGTAAATAAAATTGAAATTTCCCATTCAACCAAATTAGTTATATTCATTTTCAAATGAATTTTGTATACTAAACAACGACAATTATTTAATGCTTTTATTGTTGTTGCTGCTAGCAGTTTGGTGGTGATGTGTGGTAAACTATGTACAAGTGTAATAACCAACAACACACGCATGACAACGACACGAGAATAAAAACACAAACATAGCAACAATTCCCACAAATTTTACACCACCAAATATGAAAACTACACAAAAATTAAATAGAAAAAAAAAAAAAAAAAAAATTTAAAATTGGAAAATTTTCTGTTTCGTTTACAACAAATTGTGACCGCCCCCGCACTATACCACACACACACCACACCACATCGCAACGCACCGCACACCATACGCATTTCAACGCATCTTTTGTTCGTTACATTCGAAAATCATAATTCACCACAACGATTGCTGTCATCGACAGCGAGAGACCAACATTAGCAGCAGCAAAAGCAGTGACAGAGAAGCAGCAGCAACTCTCTTGCACGTTTGTTTTCACTCTCTATGATAACTGACTCCAAAGAGTGTTTATACATGTACATATTTTATACTCTTTGGGCATAGGTATGCAGTGAGTAAATGAGCGAGAGTAAGTGCGCCTGCTGAAGCGTGTTTAGTGAGTGGGAGATCACAAAACGATGACGCTGATGCATGCGATAGTGAGTGAGGTGAAGGGCGCAGTGCGCATACATAACACAGTAGACTCGCGGTATTGTGATCATTTATTTTTTTTCCATTGACTGTTGTTGTTCTGCAATGTGAACAATAGTTCTTCGTGAATTGAAAAAAAAATGCCATTCTGTGTGGTGTGCACTCGTATTAAATGTAAGCAAAACTGCATTATTCGTGATTTGAAATGTAAAAAACTATGTTGGTGGTTTCAGTTATTCACATTATCGTGAGTCTACTGTAAATGTGAATTGATATTGATTACGTTTTTGTTGCTGTTGTTGCTGTTATTATTATTGTCTTTTTCTTGTATCGTCGTCGCTTGCCGGGTTTTTTTCTTCTTCTTATATGCACAAAGAATGTATCTGTAGGCATGTTTGCGTGTGTGTATATATATGTATATATGTATGTGTTTCTTATTGTTTTGTTATGTTGAGTTGTGGTTTTGTTCTTCAGCTTAATGCAATAATTACCATGTTTGGTTTGATTTGATTTCTTTCGTATCAGAAATTATTGTATTTCCTTTTATCTTCTTGTTTTCTGTTTATGATATGATATGTGTGAGGTGTATATGCTAGTGCCATAGTCTCACCACCTTCAAACACTTGTGTCCACACCACTGCCACATACCACACACACACACATAAGCTCACACTTTTCAGTGAATTGAGAGTAATGTAAGAGAAGATATGGAAAGAGTTAAAAACTATTTTGTGTGTGTGTGTGTGTGTGTATATAAACTCTGGTTTCGATATGTAAATAAATACATGCTCTTATTTGAGACAAGGACACAGTCAAAACTGTGGAGGAGAATTGCCTCCAAAGGTAGCAAAAACTCTTTTCATCTGCATGGCATCAGTTTTTTGGCATGCATGTGGGCTGATTTTCATTGATTATCTTCAGAAAGGAAAAACAATAAACGGACAGTGAGTATTATGCGCTATTTGGCGAAATACAAAAGTTTTTTTTTATTATCAAAACAATGCTCCAGTTCACACATCAATCAACAAGTTAGATTGGAAAAGTGTATCGTGCTAAAAGAAGACTACTATGTAGAGAAGAAATATAGAAATTTTCTTCGATTTTTTGTTTTGTTAGGTCGGATACTTTTGGGACAATCCTCGGATGATAATGATACATATTGGACATAAGTTTATGAAGGACCAATTCTTAGACAAGTGATGTTGGGCAACCCCTCTTGCATACTTTGTACCTGTGTAAGTTTTATAAGTTCGTTATAAAAGAGTCTGATTGTATACATATGTATGTATGTGTGTACATATACACAAATGTATATACTTCTGTTACATTGTTCTTGTACTCACTTTTCTCGATGCAATAAGCATATGCGATCCTTGGCGACCTTTAGACGTTTGGCAATGGTTTTCTTTAGACTCTCCACTGTGATGTGTGGATCGACGCATACCCCAAAATTGCCACCAGTTGTTGTGCTGATATTGAGGTTAATTGAAGCAGCTGCAGCAGCAGAAGTAGCTGCAGCACCACCACCACTACTATTTGTTGTTGTAGATGGATTACTTGATGATGTTGTTGTTGTTGTTGCTGCTGCTGCTGTTGTTGTTGAACGTTGCAATTGAGAAGTTTGTGGCAAATTGCTGCTGCTGCTGACCATTGTAGTTTTGGTGTTGTTGGTATTGTTGCCATTTGAGGCGGCATTGGTGCCACACCCTACACTGTTGCTGTTGTTTGTTGTTTTGTTTTTAATGTTATTGTTGTTGTTGTTATTATTATTATTATTGTTGTTGCCGATGCTGCTATTATCATTTTGTATTGTTGTTGTTACACCACCAATCTGTGTCTGCTGATGTGATGCTGACGAAGATGATGATGCTGAGCTTTGAGGTGCGGCGGCGACGCCAGTAGATGCTTCATTGCCACCACCACCACCCGCTGTGTTAGTTGCAGCAGCAGAAGTGGCAGCATTAGTCGCTGTTGCGGCTGTCGTTGTTGTTCTTGTTTTGTCCATGTTACTTTTTTTGAAGTTTTTGTAAACAATCTGTTTTACTTCTCACTCTCTCTCTCTCTCTCTCTCTTCACCTTAAGTGTTGTTTTTTTTTCTTTCTTTCTTCACCTTTAAAATGAAAAACAGAAACAAAGTAATTGAAAATTCACCACGTTGCCTTTCTGTTTTTTTTTTTTTTTTATTTTATTTTTCTTTTTGAATGTTTTGCAAAAAAAGCTAAGTTAAATTTAACATTAAGAACAACAACAACCAAATGGAGCAGAGCAGCGAGGCTGCCGATCGATTTTTCTTGACTGCGCTGATGCTGCAAACGATGATGATGATGATGTTTGTTGGTTGGTTGGTTGCTCTTCTTATTTTCAACTTCTTTTATTTTCCCCACTACTATTTCACCACACCTTTGCTATGGTATGGTAAGGTTTGGCTTGCTTTGGTTTTCTTTTTATGTTTTGCTTGTGCTTCGTTTTACACTTGTATGTTGTTGGTAGGTTGGTTGTATTCTCTGCTGTTATGTTGAATTGCGCTGCTGCTAGTAACTTCTCTTTAATATTATTCGGGGGGAAACAAGAAATTCCCCTTGCCCCGTTCCCCTGAAAGTTCGTTGGTACGAATACTTTTTTGCAGGCGGCGAATATTCGTTGACGATCTTGTAGCGACGTCGTCTTTTTCTCGTTGCCAACACAATGTTATTAACAGAATCAGTCAGTGTCAACTCACTGTTACTCAAAATTTCTTGATGATTTTTTCCGTTTTAACTTGGGGCCATAGAAAAACACTCTCAATTAAATTGAGATAAAAAGTTTGAGTATCTGAAGTTTTCTTAGCGGCCGCCGCTCTTGATTGATTGATTGACACTACTGCCGCCGACTTTTATAGTTATATTCTTCTATTATTTCTTTTCTATCAAAAATTAATTTAATTTGTTTTTTTTTTCCTACTATTTTATTTTATAACATTGTAAGCGCAATTACGAAACACAATTGAAACGATGAACGACGAACAATATTATATTAGCTCTGAACCACGTTTTTTTTTTCTTATTCCTTTTTTTACATTTAATTTTATTTTCACACGCTTTCTTGTTGTTGTCGTTGTCGTCGTTTTGCACTTTTTTTTATTTGTATTTTCTAATACTTCTGCATCTTCTTTGTTAAATTCACGCAATCAAGTGTGCTTAGATACATGCACACACACACTATAATGAAAACGACCACAAAAAAAAATTACTTTTCACCTAAGCCAGATGCTTAGACCCACGATGTCCATTAAGAAGACAAAAAAAAAAGAACACCCGTACGCCACACGAATGTCTATTGCACTGTTGTATGTTTTTTTTTTAATATTGATGTTGCTTCGTTGGTTGGTCTCGTTTAACTGGTAAAACGAAATGCGATGATTAAAGATTAAATGCAAAAAAAAAAAAACAGAATGAAAACCGCATTTAACAGCAATTTAATAAAAAAAAATACAATATTTTTTCCTCGTTTTGCTTATGATTTATATTATTTATTTAAGTAGTAGTTGTGTGAATGACAAATCTATGCATGACGAACACAGGTAGACAACGTCGACGACGGCAAGCAAACGAAATCAAGGAGCGACACGAAGTTAACACACTGACGGCCAACGAGCAACAACATTGATCGAAGCAATAAGCAAAGCATATGAAAATAAATAGAAAACAAATCTGTTGTTTCATTCTCATTTTGGGTCGGCAACATGTTTCGTTGAAACTGTGAACAAAGACCATAAATCATATAGACTGGACAGAGCTCTCAGCATGAGCCAAAGACCATAAATCATATAGACTGGACAGAGCTCCCTTTATTAGCGGCGTGCCTCTTAGCAAACATGGGGAATGTGAATTGAGTGTGTTGGATGGGGTTTGATGGAACAGACTCACTCAAATCACTCAAATGTTAATGCACATTGTGAGTTTTGTTGAATGAACTCAAGAAAAGAGTGTTGCTGAGCAGCTATTCGTTTCCTACGGGAATGAAAGAAGCTTCATAGAGTGCAATCAGCATTTGATGAAAAAAAAAACCAATTGATGTTTTCCAAAAATGCATTACTTTAATTCAAATAAAATAATAATGAACCCAAAAATATAAAAAACCAAAAAATACATTACTTTAATTGAAATAAAATAATAATGAAACTAAAAAATATAAAAAACCAAAAAATAAAATAATAATGAAACTTAAAAATTATTTCCTCCTTGGCATTGCTACTGCCGACCTCTTTTCTTGCGACGACGGGCATTGCCACTGCATGCTGGAGGTGGATTGGTGTCACTTATGGCAGTTAGCATTGCTGCTTGCAATGCTAACTGCTGCTGTTGCCATTGTAGCCTTTGCTTTTCTCTTTTTTCCGCTTCCCGGCGACGTTTGCGGCTTTGCTCCATCCGCTCCTTCTGCCTTCTTACATTTTCCTCCGTTGCGAGGATCTGCAGCAGCAACTGCTGTTGCTGGACTACTTTCTGCATATCCTCCAATGCTTTTTCATTTTTTATTCTGCGTGCTCGTTGCCGTTGCCGCTGACGTTGACGATGTCGTCGACGATGCCGTTTACGACCTTCGATACGCTAATGTAACATTAAATTTTAATTATGTTTTCTAAAATTACTAACTTACATTCAATAAATACTTACGTTATCCATTTCAGTTTTAATAAAAATGTATTTGATTTGTTTCAAATGAAGCTATAAAGAAAAAATACACATGATAATATTTAAAACAAATTTAAAGAAACCATCACTTACCTCTTACCACTATGAAATGCAAAGACGAAGTAAATTTAGAAAAAGTAAGTGAGAAACAAAGAAGAAATGCAACATGCATGTATTACATACTTGTTCTATTCAATATAAAATAGTTTCTATGTATTGATACAAATACTATTAATCAAAACAAATTCCCGCCAAATCATAGTTCGACGACACAGCAAACTTTGTGGCTTCCCAGGCTTTCCAGGCTTTCTAGGCTTTCTAGGCTTCGACTTTAACAGTCAAAACGTATGAACGCATCAAGTAATCGACGCGATCAAAAGTGTTTAAAACAACGAATAAATAAATAAATAAATAAACAGTATAATAATAATAATAAAATAAAATAACTTAATAAAATAAACTTCAATAAAATTGTTATAAAAATAAATAAAGTGAATTTAACGTGGGTAAGTTGCTTAAGTGGGGGTGGTTGCTGTTGGTTGATATACAACGTATCAACAACAACACTGTCTACTGTGTCAATATTATATTCATAAATATTTTATAGTGCGTGTGTGGGTGTGTGTGTTTTTGTGATTTACTTAACCCTAGATAACCAACCTTATTTTTAATGCATTATAACTAATGTTAGTCAATTCGACTAACATGCTCTAAAAATCGATTTAGATTAGCTGGTATTGCATCAAATACTTTAAAAATTATTAAAAAAGAAAATACGCTGCTTTTTCTTCTAAAAATAACAAAAAAGACACAATTTTACGTTTGATTTTCATTTTATTTTGGTATTCTATCACGTATATTCTTATAAGGCAGTCTTAGGTATACCGCGTGATACTAAAAAAAAAAAATTAATATAAACTTAAAAACATTAAAAATTGTCCATAAACATAAAATAAAAGAATTAGTTGTAATAATAAAAAAAAAAAAATTTTAACTTAAGTATTTGCACAGGAGGCGCATAGCTCAACTTTGTGCTCGCCACAGATATTTTTTTTTGCATATTTAGCATACTGACTTAGTCATGCGGTGTTTCTGATATGGGCAGAGGGCGCAAATCTTTCTTTTATTGTTTTCTTTAGGAACTTCATTCTCGTTGTTTATCTCCTCAACTGGTGTCAATACAATATTTTGAATGTACTGGCGTACGGTTGAGTTTAGAGTTGGAGTCTTCAAGCGCTCTTCCATGTGTTGTTTGACTAGAGATGAATGGAGTTGTTTCATGAAATTGCGACGCGAAAGGGGATTTTTTTTCAGTTATCATATTGTGTGTGTAACTCATATAGCTATTAACAAATGCAATATTTAATATGCCATAGAACATGCACATTGGCCATTGATTTGATTTTCGAGAGCACGACATAGCGCTACACATTTGGTCAAGTGTGTCAACTCCGCCCTTTGTTTTATTATAAAACTCGACTAAATTTGGCTTCTCACTTGACGAATTAATAGTCCCTTCTTCATTACAGGAAGACAATAAGTACACAATCTTGTTGCGTTTTGCCATGTACGAAAGCAGTGTTAGTTCGTTATCGTAACAGAACATTGCTGTGCCAGCTTTTCTTTCTTTCTGTACTTTCATTTCCTGTGGAATTTCTGCTTTGTTTGAACGTAACGTACCAACTAAAGTGAGCTTATACGGTTGCTGAAGCAGCGACTTAGCGAGCGAAACTGATGTGAACCAATTGTCCATGGTAACATTTCGATTTGAGCCGTGAACAGTTTTAGTAATTTCTTTCACGCAAAACTCCCCAAGGGGAACATCATCAGTATTGGTGCCTTTTCCCAAATACGGCATTGCATTCACTACATAGTATGTACCACTGTCGCAGAGCATTATAATTTTCGTATATTTTTTGAAAACTGTATTATATTTTTGTGTATCGGTTGAGCAGGATTATTACTGCATCCGTCATGGTTGATTTCAAGATCACCATCGCTGTCTTCAAGGTCGTGATCACTGCTTACATTATCACTGGCTTCATCGTCATTTGACGAACTTCCCTGCATCATTAGTTCCGATGGACTAGGTGCGTACTCGCTTTCGGAGGCACTAAAATCTAAATCCTCTTCACCTTCATCGGACAGAGCCAATATCCTTTCAATTTCATCATCAGGTAATTTTCGCAAAAAAGCCATGTTGCTTAGCTCCGTTTGTATTGTATACACTAGTTATATTACTACTAAAAAGTTGCGAAAAAAACAAATGTTAGTCGTTTCGACTACGCTACTTTCACAAACACATACATAACCTTACACTACACAACAAAACACGCCTAATCTTATCATTAATCATGTAATTAATCCCACATTCCATATTTTCAGGAAAAATGTCATCGGCAACAAAATTTAATTGCTGTGTTAAGTTTTGTAGAGGTGGTGCAAAAAGATTTCGCTTCACCGACACTGACAAAGTGGCATGGTGTGAAGCATTGCAAATTGACCCCTCCAAAATTAACACAGCTACTCGCATTTGCGAGTTACATTTTCATCCTTCCATGTTAGGCTCCAGCCGCCTAAAACATGGTGCTACACCCACCCTAATGTTAGACCACAATTGTGAAGCTCTACATTCGGCTGAGGCACAATGCTCAAAAGCACATTTCGACTTTATACAAGTCAACTCTGTGTGTACACAAACAGATAATTCTGTGACTTCCGTGAGTACACAAACAGATGAAGAGTGCAATAAACAGGATGAAAATAAAATTTGTGAGGTTGTGTATCTGAAGTCTTCATATACACAAACACAAATTGTTGGTTCCCAGCTTACTTGTGACGACTGCAAAAAATTGTTGCAGGCAAGTAAAAGCAGGGAACAGAAATTGATCATTGAGGAATGCAATAAGAAGATAGAAGCGTTACAAAGTGAAGTGAAATGTTTGAAGGAGCATATCACTTCAATGGAAGAACGTTTGAATACATTGTATAAAAATACAATTAAAGTCTCTGAAGAGGCATCAAAGGATGCAATATTATTTGCGACTTTGATTGTGGAAAGGAAAAGGAGGAGGTATACTTCTGATGAGAAGAATTTACTGCTCTCCATTGCCTATCACTCTTCTAAGGCTTATGTATTCTTGAAAGATGGCCTAAATTTTTTCTTGCCAACAAAACGTACCATCAGTAGATGGACGCCAATTCAGATGCTAAGACCAGGATTTGAGCCAATTGTAATAAAAAATCTAGAAACAATTTGCAAATCTTGGTCCGATGAAGATAAAAATTGCATCCTCCTTATGGATGAACTTTATCTTAGAACTGAATTGGAATACAATTCCGTATTTGACCAAATAGACGGGTTCGTTGATTACGGTAATGAACGTTTACCATATTTAGCGAAATCCGCACTATTCATAATGGCAAAAGGAATTTTTAAACCTTGGAAATATGTTGTAAGTTTCTACTTCTCAGGAACTACCATGCAACATTCAAGGCTTAAAGATGTTTTGCAAGAAAATATGGAAATTTTGGCAAAAATTGGTCTCAAAGTGAGAGGTATTGTGTCAGACCTTGGTTCCAACAATGTATCAGCTCTCAAGAATATCGTTGCAAATTCAGTTAGTGATAATTACTTCCTGGATGAGCACCATGGAAAAGTGTATTCAATTTCTGATTACGTGCACTTATTCAAAAACGTTAGAAACTTCTTATTGAAGTCTAACGCGACAACACCGTTTGGTGTTGTCTCATGGGATGTTCTACGAGAGATGTACGAAATTGATGTGGAATCAAAAAGTGTACGCCTCGCTCCAAAGTTGTCTAATAGACACATCTATCCAGGCATCTTTGATAAAATGAGCGTGAGGCTTGCAATGCAAGCCTTGAGTTTGACAAGTGCGGCAGGCATTGAATTTTTATATGAGAATAAACTGTTCGTTAATTCAGAAAATATGAAAAATGCCTTATCTACTGCACGTTTCATCAAATTCATTAACAATGGATTTGATATGCTAAATGGTAATTCCTTGTGTGATAAAAATCCATGGAAGAAACCATATAGAAAAGATAACAGCAAAAGAGAAGAGATGTTATCTTTTAAAAAAACATTCAGTGAATGTAATTTCGGTGATAAAACAAATTTCTACAAAGCGATGATACGCACAATAGAATCTCTAGTCAATCTTAGCGATGATCTTCTAAATGAATACACGAACTGTACGTTCATTTTGTTCCGCAGATTTGCACAAGATAGCTTGGAGAACTTGTTTGGACAGTACCGAGCTAGTTTGGGCAATAACACGAACCCATCTCCTCGGGAAATTCAGCATTTGACAGCTAAACACTTGTCAATGAAAATAACAAGTAAGCAATATCTGCAAAATAAAAATTGTGAGAACGATGAAGATATCACATTAGATTGGATTCTTGGATTAGAAGTTTCCGAATCACTGAATGTATTCCTCAATGAGACCGAAATATCTTCTGACAGTATTCCAAACCAATTGGAAACTCCTACTAGTAGTTCCAATGGCAATGTTGATCAATTAACAGTAGCCGAAGAAGGTGCAAGTAGATACTTCACCGGCTATGTGTTAAAGGCAGTTACAAGCAAGAAGATTAAATGCTTGGACTGCAAGTCTCTTTTAGAAACAACAAGTAACCTTCAACAACGTTCTGAAGGTTTCATAAAACTAAAAAATTATAGTGAGACTCAACTATTTTTGAAGAACCCAACAGATAAATGCTTCAATGTTTGCAACATTCATTTGTCTGTGTTCGCCAAAAGTTTTGAGTCCATTGCACATTTACCAAAGTTATTGGAAATAATGTGCAAGAAGTGTATTGAAGAGGTAAATCAGATTTTTCCTGATTGGTACAACGAAACCAATCCATGTAATTCTCATAGAATTGCTATTTTAAGTCATCAAATGCTGGTGTTACTTAGAAGGAAAAGTCATTGGACTCACAATACATTGAAAATGTTGCAAAAAGAGACTGTTAAAGATAAGAAGCATTCACGTGAAATGAAGAAATTGAAAAAAATGCAACACAACTAAGTTAGCATAATTTTCATCACATATGCTCTTATGCAATGGTGTATATGCCTAATGGGGAAATCAGCCATTCTTTAAGAAAAAATGATTAACGCGCTAGAAGCAGTACCTCTATGGTGGTGTGGAAATCTGCTTTTTACACACGCAAGGAATCTGAAGGATACACAGCAAATACAGATGACACACATCCTACGCCAACGCGCATATCAAAGCAGCACCTTACACCGCTACAAACACTGCTCCAAATGGGCTTTCAGAAGCAAAGGGCGTAAGTAATAACGAAAAAACGATTTCTATTTCTATTTTACCATTAAATCATTATCCATGCCATGGTACTAATCCATTTTTATATACTTATGTTTATACACTCTAGCGATTTCACTTGAACCACATGTCAAAAGCCTACACCTGACTTTGGGCTATCAATTCCCACAGGCACAATTTAATACATTGAAAACGCTCGTTGAATCATTGGATGCATCTTGTGCTTCCAATTGGGAATTACGTTTGTATTCACGTGATCCACGACTTGCCACCAAGCAGGTTAGTAAAATGCTTCTATAAGTTCTTTGAAGTTAATACTTGCATTTCAATTTTATAGGTGCAAAAAGTTGTATATCCTCACAGTCCCCATGAGACTGATGAACTTGAGTTGCGTATTGGTGATTACATTTACTTGAATAGCGATGCTGTCGACAATTCTTGTGATGGTTGGGCTGAAGGCATTTCTTGGCTAACAGGCAGCACTGGTTCACTTGCCAGTGAACTATACAGAACGTACAGCAGAATCGGATGCTTGGACCTTACATCGTGTTGTGCAATTATCAAAATCCATAACACCATCACTGACTTCAGCAGAAGAAATCGACATAGTCGATGGACGCAGCATATCAATTGAACCGGATGAACGACATCGTGATCTACATCATAGTGAGTTACAAAATGATTTCCCATCGATTGCATTATTACTTTCTCATATCTCTAGTTGGCTTACTACATCCGGATATTATTGAAGGCTCCTCCTTCACTGAAGAGTCTGAACAAAGTGTTGAGAAGTATTTGCGTAAGACATTGCAACCTTGTTTGGAATTACCCACAGTACAGTTGACCAATAATCATGTGGCCCATCAACATAATCCCAGTAGACCAACAATTGAGATAACGACCAATATATCTGTGACTGCTTCGTCAGTCCTTAAACAGATCGATGAAATCCTAGTTGAACCATCTCCACCACAGGCACCCAGAGCAGATGATACACTCAGCTTGCACTCGGAACATTCGTCGATCCACATGCCCCAAGAGACATGCAATACACGCAATCGGAAAGTCTACATTATGAGGCATGGTGAACGAGTGGACTTTACATTTGGCACTTGGATTCCATATTGTTTCGATGAGTTTGGCAATTATTCTTAATCAAAATCTCTTCCTTTTTATAATAATCTACATATTACAGATAAATCTAAACAATTATTAAATAAGCAAAAGTAGTACTAAGTAGGTTGAATACTATGTCTATCACGTTGTACTAATTAACACCCACTAGCTTAAGGCACTAGCAGCCATGGCTACCTCTAATTAATGTTAACTATTAATTTAAACTCATTGTCAGCATTATATAAATAAATAAATAAATGATTATAAAAATGGAAATGTTCTGATTCTGTTACCTGTACTATTGTAAACATGAGTGAAAAAATAAATGAAAAATTTTAATAACATTTCAGAACAGAATTTTGAGTTTTTTTTCCTTTTGGTTTCCAATTGTTCCTGCATAAAATGTAAAATATCATTCCCAAACATTCCGAAAGAGAATTTTGTGATGCAAAATGTTAATTTTGAGTTTTTTTCCTCTTGGTTTCCTCTTGTATTGAGTGCAAATAAGATGCAATAAAATCAATAGGTGGCGCAAAAGGAATTTGTGCTTTAAATGCATGACCATTTCATTGGTCTCCACGGAAGGACCTTTTGAGAAGATGAAGAAATGAGCCGTTTGTTTTGAAAATGCCATAAGTCACTCTGGTTTCGACATGAAATATTGAAGGGTTTGTATTTTAACACGTTGGAAACTATTAGTGGCGAATTTAGAAAAGATGTATTGGTGTTTATTATCCCAGGATACTTATATTTGTCGTAGTGTAAATTATTTTTATGCCATCTTCAATATCTGAATTTTCGCATCATATTTTTTTATGCTTTCAACGTTCTTGACAGTTAGTTGCTTGCTGTAGAATATTAATTTGTTGTAAGTATGGTTGAAAGTATACCATAATTATCAGCAATTTTTGATTTCAGTGCCTTTATCTCTGAAATTAAGTTAGAAATCATATTTTCGAAGGCAAAAGCATAGGCAAATTTTTTATACATTTTGTTCTTATAGAGAGGTAATTCGTTATAGAGGAGTTCCATTATATGTCTGCGTGATAACACCATACAACATTAACATTACACTTTGAAAGTATACAGTATGTGTATGTATTAATTCTTAAATTGGAATTCTATGATTTCTGTTGTGTTTCTTTTCTTTTAATAGCTCATAACAATATTTAATACTTTTTGCACGTACTAAAAAAGGAACATTTCCAAATATCTACTTGAGTGCATCTCCACAATTTTGAGTGAAAATGCTGGTTCGATCACTTTTCTCCTTCGAACCATCGAACAAAATCGTTTCTCTACAAAAAAAAGCGGCCTCATACTGAGAGCTCTGTCCAGTCTATATATTTTATGGTCTTTGAGTGAAATCATGGAAATGGAATACTAGTTGTTATTTTTCGACCTTAAAAAACCTTAAAAGAAGGTCAAAAAATTACAACTAGTACAAAATGCACCATCTATTGGTAATGGCAAACATAATGATAAATATAAATAAAAAGCGCGGAAATGAAGCAGCAAATATTTTTTGCATTTTGCTTTTGAGGCTGCCACAAATTATGTAAAGCAAGAAATATGTAATAATCAACCCCCAATGTAATTCATATTTGTTGGTTGTCTTTCTATGAATTGGCATGTCTGTATGTGTGTATTAACACAGTCTTCAAGTCTACATTTTGTTGAAGTGAGTAGAAATGTTTGATTCGCAGAATTTGAGCTCACTTAGGCAGGGAAGTTTGATTCATTGTTCTACTAATGGAAAATAGACGCCACTCGGGAGAAGCTCGGAAACTTATTTAATTTGATGAATTGGGCAATATTATTGATTGCGATCGATGAAGCATCAGTGATATTAACTAGAAATAGTACCCCAAGGCAGCGAAGTCTCCTAGTACATTGGTTAAGCTTTTGGGCATGTCTGTCTGTCCATGATCAGCCAGTTCGATCGATGTTAGCAATGAGAATTGACAGACGAACATTTATTCTGAACGAAAAGTCTTAGTCTTGATCGAAAATTCTAAGCCTTGATCGAAAAGTCTAAGTCTTGATCGAAAAGTCTAAGTCTTGTCCGAAAAGTCTTAGACCTTAGTCCCATACAAACCCCCATTTAAATTAATGTTCTTATTAGAAAAAAAAAATTGCATGTGTGCCATCGTACACGTTATAGAAGTGAAACTTCCTTCAAACAGACAGAGAGAGAGAGAGAGAGTTCATCTCAAAACAAATACAATAATACAACATTTGCATACAAAATATTCTGTCTATCCGTCTGTATGTTGCTTATGTTGTCTTTGGCGTGTGTAATTGTTGTTGTTGTGTTTACGTTTGCCCTATTGACCAAAAATTAGATCAACTGCGAGCTTCTGTGTGTTTTTCATTTTCTTTTCTTCGTATATTCGCTTGTTTTTATACAACACACAATCTGTTTGCTTGCATGTTGTTGTTATAAACATTTTTATACACACAAACTGCATGTTGTTGTTGGGGAAATGTAATCTCTTTTTTGAGACTATTCCGGTGGATTTTCCACAAATTTTATTATTTGCAAGTGTCTACCTAGTGCGGCTCATGAGATACAGAATCCGGAAAACGTTACAATCTGTATTTTTTCACTCAAAATTTGTACTAAATTTTTGCCCAACGCCACTAAAGAAGTTTCACTTCAAAAGTTCTTTGTTTTTTGACGTATCGATCTAAAATTTGGAAACTAAAAGTTTCTGATCCAATTACATCAACCATGTAAATTTCATGATCCTAGGGTTACCAGGAGGGGTACCTCCCATACTAACCCAAATTTAGCCAGAAAGTTGGCTGTCATTGGCTATGCCAAAGATGTAATACTCTTCACGCTCCTCCGAGTTGCATCCAACCTTCCTTTCTTAGCATCACATCAGTTTGAGTGGCAATTTTATTGTACTTTTATTCTTTATAAGTTTCTCATTTAATTTGGGTTTGTATGGGAGGTACCCCTCCTGGTCACCCTAGGATCATGGAATTAACGCGGTTGATGGATATAGATCAGAAACCTAAATGTCTAAATTTCAGTTCGATATGTTGAAAAACACAAAACTTTTTCTAATAAGAACATTAATTTAAAGGGTGGTTTGTATGGGAGGTACCCCCCTAGTGGTCCAATTCGGCTGATTCCGACAAATGTGCAGTGTATGGTAAAAAGAAACATATGTGCAAAATTTCAGATCTCTAGCTGAAAACTAAGGGACTAGTTCGCATACATACAAACGGACAGACGGACATAGCTAAATCAACTCGTCTCATCGAGCTGATCACAAATATATATACTTTATGTGGTCTGCGATTCCCGTGAAAAGTATAAAAATTATCTGTCTTTACGAAATTCGTAAACGACGCCATCATTGAAAATGACCTTAGACACACTCACACATACGCCTTGACTTATTTCTAAGTTAAGTTAAGTTAAATAGTTTCTATTAACTATTTCATTCTCTCTTCCTCGACTTGTGAGCCTTTAGATTTCAATTAAATATATCTGCACACTCATACATACACCTTTACTTATTATATTTATTTCATTGACCCACAGCTCACATCTCTTTACTAACACATGTACCTTAACTTATTTCTGTTTACTACTTTATTCTCCTCTCTTGTATTCCCTCCTTTCGATGCTTTCATATACACATACTCACACATACACCTTAACTTATTTCTACTTTACCAGCTTTTCATTCTCATTCGATGCTTGCCTACACACATACATATACCTTGACTTATTTGTGCTTTATCAGCATTTCATTCTTCTCTCTCCTCGACTTCCCTGCCGCCATCACGTAACAGAGATTGTGTAACGCAATTTTTCAAAACAGCAGCCCTTAATCTTTTTCAATGATAAAATGAGCCAAATAGGACAGACAAAAAGTCAAAATTTCCCATTATCCCGGTGGATTTTCCAAAAATTTTCTAGCATATTCTTCTAATTGGCCTATAACGAACACAACAAAAGAAAACTTAGCAAATAGGGCAAGTCGTTCTGAAGCAATACGCTTAGAAAGAAGGAATATTCTTGTATTTATTCTGATCGAAAAGTCCTAGTCTTGATTAAAAACCTTAGTCTTGACCGAATAGTCTTAGTCTTGGTCGAAAAGTCTTAGTCTTGATCGGAAAGTCTTAGTCTTGATCGAAAAGTCCTAGATTTTAGTTCCTCAGTTTTTGAGCTAGAGAGCACATTGATTTCTTTTTGCCATAAGCTGCACATTTGTCGAAATCAGCTGAATCGCACAACAAGCGGGGGTACCTCCCATACAAACACCCATTTAAATTAATGTTCTTATTAAAAAAGTTCTTTGTTTTTTGACGTATCGATCTAAAATCTGGATCTGTAGCTCAAAAACTGAGGGACTAGTTTGCATAAATACAAACGGACAGACGATGTCTCCTTCTCTGTGTTACAAACTTCATGACAAACTTATAATATATAATACATACTATTCACTACCTGTCTTTACGAAATTCGTAAACGACGCCATCATTGAAAATGACCTTAGACACACCCACACATATGCCTTAACTTATTTGTGCTTTCTCAGCAAATTGTAACAGAGAGAATATTGATGCTAAGAAAGGAAGGTTGGATGCAACCCGGAGGAGCGTGAAGAGCTTAAATCTTTGGCATATCCCATGATAGCCTTCTTTCTGATTTTTTTTTCGTTTTTATAAAAACTTTGTAATTACAATAAATAATTGACAACACAACATAGCTCAAAATGAGATTTTATTATTAAGGTTTAATAAAGATCAATTAACCAAATAAAATATGACTCCATTGTGTCCTGCTGGCGAATGATACTTTTCAGTATCTTGCCCATAGTGTCGAGCATGCAAAGCAGCCTGTACGCGGATGGAAGGTCTGGCTGCTTATTTGGTTTCAGCAACAAGACATATGTTGGGGAAAACTCCTTCCGCAAGGCATATGGAGTATATATACAGGATCCGCTTTCATTGCAGCCTTCAGAGCAATGTTAGAGATGCCGTCAGGCCCTGGTGCTTTCTTGGCTCCTTGCTTACTCAGCGCCTTTAAGATTTCTTGAGTAGTTACCTCTGCTGCTTCTATAATGTCTGCAAACGGGTCAGCAGTCTATACTGGTTCACAAGTGGGGAAGAGGGTAGCAACAACGTCAGCCATTAACGCTGGGTCTGACGGCTGTGTAGACTTTGGTCCCTTCACTGTGCTCATCACCACTTTATATGCCTTGTCCCAGCGGTCGATGGAACAGTCATCTCGTATCTCCTTGAAACAGGTCCCTTTGCTCGACTTTATTGCTTTCGTTAAGAGATTCCTCAGCGTTCGAAAAGTCTCGCGTAGCAGCTCCCAGTTAGGGTGGATTCTACCGCGCTGCGCCTTTCTGCGAGCTTGGTTACAGCGCCTGCTGAAATCAGCTATCTCGTCATTCCACCAGTAATCAGCCTTTCGCAATGGCATCCGTGTTTTCCTTGGCATCGAGGCATCACATGCTGCAGAGATACGCTCTGTAATGCTCTCATCCATGCCATTTGCTCCATTGGTGACTGTTGTACTATCTTCCCATATTTGTAGAAAGCAGTCCTTATCGAAAACTCGGTCCCTCCAGCCTTTGTTTTCCACTAAGGATAACTGCCTTCTACTCGGTTGTGACGCCACTTCAATTACTATTGCCCGATCATCGCTGTTGGTGTAAAAATTGCCAATTTTCCATGTTGTATGGGGAGCAATTGAACAATGTACGAAGGTAAGACCGATGGCCGACCTTCCACCACCAACTTCGAATGTGGGCTGCCCATCGTTGAGGAGTTCCATATTCAGCGTAACTAGACATTCCAAGGAGTTTCTGCCACGCTTCTTAGACCAAGCATAAAGTCATCCGCAATGATTGTTGGCGTCCTTGTAGTGGTTTCAGCGACTAACTCCGTTATGAGCCGTTCGAACTGATTCAGTTCCAAACTTGGGGGGCATAACACGAGAAAAAATAAATGCCGTTACTTGTACCCAGGTGAAGCCAGAATGAGGAGGCAATGCCTTAATTTGAGGGGCTTTCCCGTCCATGACGCACATAGCCGATTTGCGTGATACATCCGACGTCCATTCAAGTCCTCGCATATTAGGACAAGGTCGAGACGTTGCTCGAAGACCGTTTGGCGCAGCAAGTCTTGGGCTGCCGCACAGTGGATAAGGTTGAGTTGGGCGATTTTCATCACCCTCCTGTTTTCCTGGCCTTAACTGCCCTTTGTTGTTTCGGGCAACGGGCGCTCCCCGCTGCATGGTTACCATTGCATAGCGCAAATTTTGGATCGTTCTAGCAAGTTGCTGCCTTATGACCTTCTTGCCCGCATCTCGTACAGAGGTTGCTGCGGTCTGTCATTTCCTTACAATTTTGCGCTTGGTGATTGTAGGCCCAGCACTTATAGCACCTAGTTGGATCGGCGCAGTCCCGAATTCTGTAGGATACCCATCCTATGCGGACCCGTTGTGCACTCAACACTTTATTGGCATCCGCTACAGGCAACACAATATAAGCTGTCTGTGTGCCCCGGTGTACCATTCCTATGTTTCGAACCGATGACTAATCCGGACGACGTATTTCACACTGTGTATGAAGGGTACACACACTTCATTCGCAGTTGTGATTTCATCCAGATCTGGGAGATATTATTTCTCCTTATTACTTCTTTGGTCTTCTCATCCCGTTATCTATGGCAGAGAGGTCATACAGAGCTGTGCTCTCTACCGTATCTCTTAGCTGCTGGTTAATGGTTCGCCTTGGCTTACCGTCAGTGCCCTTTTCTTCTAGCATAGGTGTCAAGCTCCTTATCTTCTCTCCCAGCTGATGAAAGGATGTGAGATCGGTTATTGCTTTCTCCTGGTTGGTAACACAAGATGGGGTCACCGCCTTTTGACCACCTAAACTCGTCGGTGATTCTCCTGACGGGTCTGAAAGGGTTGCCCTCCTCTCCGGTTTTTACTGTAGATTTGTCCGCTGCGGCAACCAGGTTTCCTATTGCTGCAGTAGTTTTTGGACTCATAGCATTATCTGTTACGCTGGCCGAGTGCACCTCCGTAGCATTACGACCCAAGGACCGCTTGCGCACCCTCCAAAGCCACCGATACTGGGGATCCGACGCCCTGCACCGTATACTTTCATCCTTCTTTTCTATCCATTTTGGTTTTATTTCTGGGTGCCTTCCCATTTCGTTTTATAAGCATACCGACAGGCTGTCTATTACTGCCGACCTATCAGGTTCAGACGCACACCAAGAAGCCGCCCAATATGGGAACAGACGCTCTTGGATTTGAGAAAGCTTAGTTAAAGGGCGGCTTCCACCCGCCCTGCCACGAGGATTTCATTAGAGTATGTAGACTTTTAAGCTACCCCTCCCATTCTCGCCGCTCATTGGTCGGGGACTGCTTATTCAGTATTCACAGCTAACCTGTGTGTGTGTGTATATAAGTATACCCACATAAGTATATTTTGTCTTAACATTGATAAACAAATATACTTATAGTGGTTTATAGACTTAACAAACGTACAATATGTATATGTATGTAAGTACTATATGGTCCATGTTTCATTGGCCAACAGTTATTTCTCTCAAACATTTTCATGTTGGATGGCGTATGAAACAGTCACAATTTTTGTTGAAATCAAAAAATACATGCGTCGAGAACATTTAATCTATCTGGTAGAATAGAAACATGAATTTCATACAATTTCAAATTAAGCCAAGCAGGCATAGCCAAGCAAATATGTCATACATATCATCGAGAAAATTATTGGCACATAAGGAAAACATATAACATACACATGTGTGTATATTTTAGACGTTAGTCAAAATTTAAAAGTTCGGCTTTAATTCCATAACATCTTTATTTCGAAAGCTGCACACATGCATAGGTGTATACAAGTTAGTATTGGTGGTCCAATGGACCAGCTTCTCTGACAAATCGTTTATACATATACTTTAACTTTTGTTTTTGGTTTTTCGTTAGAAAAATTAGCATGTTCAAGAGCGAAAAGACTATGCGAAAGGGAGTAGGACTGTGCATACGTGCAGCCGTTAGTGGCGATGATGTTTGTGCTGATATCAAGGTAGAAGAGGCTTCTCTACTGGCACCTACTGGTGTTGAACTAGCAGAAGATGGAACCAGAGGAGCAGCACCAACAGATTTCCCAACATCAATCCTCTTAGAAAATAGTTCGGAAGAACAGACTGGTGTTCCAAATGAATGCCGTGCCGGTCTTGCCAAATTAGATGAATTACAATTTTTGAATAGACTAAATACCGCTCTTGATTATCCCAATAGCGATTTCGCCAACCAATATGCAGTTGAAAACCATTTGATAGCAAAAGATATCCAAGTTTCGACAATGGAACGTATTCATGACTTACTCCAGAGATCGGCAAACATGAATGTCACGATTTCAATTGGTCAACATAAATTCGATTGTCAGAAGATCATTTTAATGGTTTATTCGGAATTTTTCTCAAAAATGACACTGCTACCAGATGAAGTGGAGCTGCCGCAAGTTGATTGTCCGGCTCATGGATTTCAACTGCTCTATCGGTGGATGATTAGTGAAGATGATCGAATTGAATGCTTCGGGATGGATCGACTTGTTCCTCTCTGGTTGGCTGCTCAATATTTACAAGTGCAGCACTTACTTCGCCAGCTGTGGTCTTGTTTCGACCAATTGGATAACATTACGGAGGATGTTGCTGTGGCGATTTATGAGACATCTCTCTGTTACGGTGGTAAGGCATCTTTGTTGCAGGAGCTCATGTTGTCACACATTACAAAAATCTTTATGCCAATCGTCGCATCTAAACGAAGTTGGCTAAAACTGAGTGAGCATCAAGTATTTGATATGCTGACAAAGGCCTATTTGGCAGTTAACTCGGAAGTGGAAGTACGTACATACATATGTCTATAACACCATATACTAAATACAGTATTGAAAAATCTATCTAACACACGATGGTATTATGTTTGTTTTCCATTTTCAGATCTTCTTGTCCATTTTATATTGGTTGGAATATGATTGGCCAGCACGCCTTAGCTCTGCTGTAAAATTGATGAGTACAGTGCGATTTCGCCTGTTTCCCATTTGGTATTTAAGCACTGTCAAATCTGTAGAAACCTCGAAACTTGCACAAAGCGTACTAAAAATTGGTGCAATCTCAAATATGATCGAGACTGCCACTAAGTATGTAGTAAAATCATAATGATTACAATAAAGATGCATATCCTATAACTGACTTCTTACATTTGCTTTGCAGTGATATCATTGCGGTAACATTTCAGGCATCAAATACAGTTCCCGAATCAATTAAATTGTCAATGGCCCAGTCATCAAAACCTCGTTGTTGGATTGTTGATCCCCAATGCTGGCATCACCATATGCGACATTGTACCAATTTTAAGTATCCAAAATATAATCTATTTAAGTCATATTTACGAAAAGTTCGAAAACGCAAATCAACATACTGTAATTCACTGATGTTACCGGAATTGGCATATGCTGAGTCAATGAGCTGCTGTACCAAAGAACCATCGTTGTCATTGTTAACGAATAACACCTTGGAAAATGCTACTATATCTGAAAGCAACTAAATAATAGCATATGGTTTTCGAAATGAGACACAATAGTTTACTAGTAGTCCACTCCACTCCATAATCACTAACTCACTACTCACTTATTCAACAAAAAATCCAAAATTCATTCAAGGTTATTTAATTTTTAATATTTGGTCAACAACAGAAAGAAATTTTATATTACTCTTACTTTTGGGCCAGACATTTTCAAATCTAACATTTAATATTGTATCTGTATCACATACCACTTTCAGACAATAAAGTAAACATGATACCATAATGATCAAACCTACCCAATGTAAAAATCTGTTATTTTCATACTCTTCACGCAGTGAATAGTATTATAAGTTTGTCAAGAAGTTTGTAACACACAAAGGGAGACATCGGAGACCACATAAAGTTTTACGAAGTTTTCTTTTTACCAGACTCTGCACATTTGTCGGAATCAGCTGATTCGGAGCACTAGGAAACCTAAATTCACATTAAGGATCTTATTAGAAAACCTCCTTGCTTTTTTCTCCCATCGAGCTTAAATTTATACACTATGAGTGCCTGTCCTATACTCACCAACTACTTATTACTTGTTTATATTTGTAGAGCACCGAAATGGGTTCTGCCTTGACTATCTCACTGCACGGGTAACCAATCTTACGGACATAATGCAAGGTCTTCCACGTGTTTCAGGGCCTGGTATGAATTTTTTAGCACTACGCACCATTGTAAGAGAGCAACCAAGATCCTTTAGACAATTTTTAAATCAATTTGTAAATTTTATAGGGATTAAATAAATAAATAACAATAATAAATAATAAGAACAACGTGGTAATAAAGAAATTACCAAACATACAAGATACGCACGAAAAACATAACCCTTCTTGACAGTCGGGTAGAATGGAATTAAATCTTAATAAAAGCATAGTAACCATACGGAGACGCTTAAGGGAAAACAATTTAAATACTCGCAGCCCAAGAAGAGAACTCCTTCTGACAAAATAACATCTAGCCGCACGAATTAAATTCACACATGATCATATTGGTCGGCCAGTACAGAAATGGAGAAACATTTTATGGTCGGACGAATCAAAAATCGTGCTTTATGGTGGAACTGGGTGGCAACCCAGATTCACAACAAAAACTGTGAAACACGGAGGAGCTCACATTATGATCTAGTCTTGTTTTCCATACTACGGCGTGGGGTCAATATATTGGATCAATGATACCATGGATCGGCACCAGTATGTGCATGCTATTGAAGAAATGCCACTGATTTGGGGGTTTCAGCAACACAACGACACTAAGCATACAAGTAACACGACTAAACAGTGGTTCCAGGTCAACAGAATAAGTGTACAAACGTCTACCAAGTAACGTTGACCAGATTTGGGAAGCAGTTAGATATGTTTGGAGCTCCATTCCTTCCCAAAAGTGTCAAAATCTTGTGGATTCGATGTCAAAGCAATGTACTGCAGTTATATCAAACAAAGGCTATGCTACTAAATACTAATTGTAGTGGAATAGTCGTAGTTTTAGTTATTTTAATAATATCCGTAATATTTGTATCGGTTTGGACAGCTAGGAGGATGAATCACTACTATTTTTTTGACCGTGCAAATTAATGAAACTTTGAGAAAGTACTTTTTTTATTGTCATATGACCTGAAGTTGTTATTATTTATGATTTTCTAGTTAACATATCATACTTAAAAATATATATATGTATATTTTAAGTACATAAAAAGACCAATTCATTCATTTTTCGACTAGCACTACTATTATTTTGACCGTAGGTATATGTATGTATCTGTCTGTATTAAATGTTTGCTATAAATACAAATTGTACAATAATTAAATATACAACATGTACATATACATATATGTATGTATGTATATATATATATATATATTTGTTTAATTTATTTCTTTGTTTTCTGTTCTGTATTTATATAATAATTATTATGTGTAATAAAATAAGAGCACAGCAAAAATTGTATATTGTATTGTATTTAAAATTAATTAATAAACAAAAAAAAATAATTAAAATTATATATGTAATTATATTTTGCTAACTAAATATGGTATTTAATTTTTCTTAATTTTCTTTTTTGTTATATCCAAGTTTTCTTAATTGCCAGCACCAAATATTAGTACATACTAGTCCAAACAAAACAAGTACATATATATTTTTATTTCCGTGTTTCTTTGTTCGGTATACGAATAGAATAAACTACTATATAATATAAAATATATTTGTCTATATGCATGTACATAATTTTATGTATAACGACGACGACGACGAGCGATCTAAATCAATTTTCGTATCAAAATTGCAACTACAATGAATTTATCAAAATATAAGACATTTTACAAACACAAAATAATAATATATAAACGAAGTCCTGATAGATAACCAACACCACCTGTCCTTTCTGTCACAACACCACACCACACCATACCATCGCAATGCCAACTTCAATCAATTTTTCAATCAATCAACGAAGCGATCAACGATTAATATTTATTGATTTGTTGTTTCATTGTGTGTCAATTACGAGCCAAAGTGCTCTTTATCCTGATCGATTGGTCCAAACTCATAGCTACCACGTCCATCAAATTGCAAAAAGTAATCATGATGGACCCATAACGACTTACGATGTGACACAGTAAAAAGCGTAATGCCCACCTCCCGGCAATAGCTGTACATTTTGCCTTCAACATCAACAGACACAGCACTCGTACACTCATCTAAAATTGCAAATTGCGGTCGATGATAGAAGAGACGAGCCATTGCAATACGTTGCTTTTCACCACCCGATAAAACATCGATCCAGTCCTCAACAGCATCGAGACCATTTTCACGTTGCTCCAGATACGTTAATTGTACAATATCCAAAAATTGCATTAGATCCTCATCGGATTTGCCTCGACGACGCATATCGTCACGTGTATGTGGATAAATGATTTGATCACGCAATGACCCCAAAGTCATATATGGACGTTGTGGTATATAAAAGAGTTTGCCACGTGTTGGCTTTGTAACTTTGCCTCCCCACGTTGGCCATAGCTCACCCAGTATACGGAATAAACTTGACTTGCCACAGCCATTTGGACCACAAACCAAAACGTTCATGCCGGATCTATCCGATATTTGATAATGAAATAATACACAATACTGAATTACACATACATACTTATGTACTGAGAAAAAACAATTTTACTTACTTGACTTCAAATGTGAGCTCATTAAGCAACACATCACCATTGGGTGTTACCAATGGCACTTGCTCGAAACGTATAAGATTGTCAACGAAACACATTTGGCCCTTATTTGGGCCCAACACATTGGAAGCTGTCTTTTCGCTACCACTATTACTTGAAGATGATGATGCTGCTGCTGCTGCTGCTGCCGCTGCGGGACTTCCATTAACCATTGTGCGCTCGTATGTGCCCATATTGAGATCACCCAGTACTTTGATAAGTTCGGTCATGCGTGCCGTAAAACCAGCGAGACGTGACATTTCACGTCCGGCCAATACCAAACGACCAATGGCTTCAGCCAATTTCACCAACATACGACCGTAGGTATAATAGGCCTGCAGACGTTGTCCACTATGTTCACCAGACAACAATGGATGATCCTTTGCAAAGAATGGTATCGAAACCGCATAGAAGCCAACAATTGAGGCAAAATCTAAAATCACATTTTCGTTATGGATGATCGTTCATTCATAGATTAATTCATTCCACACTTACATTTGCCGATAATATTGTCAATGATGCCCATGCTGACACGGAATTCAAGGAATTTACGCAAATGTGCCCGCAATTTCGAGTAGCTTGCCAAGAGTGTTAGTTTCTCACGGTCGTTGCCTTGATAGAAGGCAACCTCTTCGGAATTTGTTATTAAGCGACTATTCACATAACGGAATTCACCTTCAAGTTTTTGTTCCTCAACAGTAAGGCGACCAGTTGGACGACGCATGCGCGTCAAAAAGACACCAGCGAACAAGAGATACAACATAAGTATCGATGGAGTTTTACCTCCTAGATTCACCGTCAAACGATAAACATATATGAAAATATCAAGCACCGGTTTACTTATGTTCGAATACAGATCTGTAGCACTCTCGCAGAACTTATCGATATCCGTGGTTAGCAATTGATCAGCATTGGCTATTCTATTATCCAAATTCGACATCTTATAGTATGTGTAGCCGCTACAATATAAGTACGAAAATGAAAATGAAAGGGATAGCATTATTATACATGTACATATATAAATAAAATCCACATGTATTTGTGGATATAGGAGCGAATGTACGTGAATATATCAAGCAGAAATATATTCAATGCTTTTATTTTAAAGAAGTTATTCTATATGAAATAGATGACCGAACGAACAGATGACATTCATTCAAAGAAAAACCCATCTTATTCTCAGGCAAAATATTGAATAATATACAAGTAACTTTGAAACTGGTGAAGACGTATAACAATATTAACCTTGTATCCTTTTAGTAATGTTTTGAAGTTGCCTTTCTGAACAGACTCGTGAGTACATGAATGAACTTAGATTTGTCAAACTTGTCCAAGATTATGCCATGGTGGCTGAATCAAATGAGGGATTCATTTGAATTTTACAGTCACACGTGGTCTATGATCAGGTGATTGCCACCAGGAAAGACTCATAACAGACTCATTATAGACTCAAAATATTTGAACCAAACCCATAATACAATAGTTTAGTTTATTGTAGAGTAAGGGGGGGATGATGCAAAGACACAACTTACTTCAGGTACTGATTGTATAAATGATGCGTTAGATTTGTTCGGAAACGTAATTTCAATTCGCCTAAACTCCATTTTAGTACATTTGTGACAACTGAAATCTATAAAAGATAAAAGAAAGAATAATACAATAGAAAAAGAAGTATTTGAAGTTTGTGATTGTGATTGTGAATTTACCATAGGCAATGCTGCCAGATATTTAAGTAAAGCTGATTTGAATTTCGTTTTATTCATGTGTATAATTGTGCTTTCCACTACGGTAGCATTCTGAATCATCCAGATATCACTAACTGATCGACCAATTAATGCTGCAGCTATAAGGACAAGCAGACCACTTTCAATACTCCAGAAACCAGGCACCAGAATAGCTAAAATTCATATTTAAAAAGTAAATTTTATAGTAGTTCTATTCATTCATATTATTATACTAACGTAATAGTTGTCGCAATTGTTTAAAGAAGACCGCATTCACTTGTGCTTTACTCGATTTCTTATCCTTTTTCTCTGCAATTGTATATTGGATTTTATTATCATAACCGAGTTTTCTGTAAATTTATAAAAAAAAAAAAAAATGGAAAAAAATATAAATAAACATAAATATACATATATGTACAGATACTTATTTCTATTCCTCTTCAGTGTATGATTTTTTTTTTGTTTATTGTGTGTAAATCTACTATAATACGAGTATACGGTATACCACACAATTGAATTGAATTGCATGCATTCATACAATCAATTCAAATTTTTAAATTGATTTGTTGATATCTATAAATATTGTATTTGCTTGGCAAATAATTACATACAAAAAATACAAGTTTAACTTATATAAGACTACGCCGCAACAGATGCTGTTGATGCTGTTGATGATGATGATGACGATGATGCTGTGTGTGTGATTGATAAGTTTATTGTTTACATAAAAAAAATGAAAAAAAATGAAAATCATATTTAAACTTTCGATAAAAAACAGAATTTGATCTTTTGGACTCTGGATATTCAATGGATACTGGATAGATGATACATACAGTATACCTCCAATAAGAGGTGTTATTTTGATATTCAAAGAAAAATGGCATTTTTTGAGATAAATGATCGGATGTTTATTTCATTATAAAGAGGAAGGTATGCCGTTAATAATGGAAAACAACATCAGCCAAATGGCCACCACGACCACGCCGCTTACAGGACCATATCCTTTTCATGAAATTTTCCATAACCAAATCGCAAAGTGGCTGTTGATGATCGGCCGGCTTGAGTTCTTGTGTCAACTGAACTTTATAAGCCTTAAGACCCAAGTCTTTATGCAAAATACGGTGTAATGACGTTTGTGGAATGCCCAATTCCAAAGAATGATGAGGAATGGACAAACCTGGGTTTGTTCAACACTTTGGGCTACAGCAGCAATATTCTCAGTTGTTCTTGAGCGACATGCACGGGTTTTGTTCTTCACATCACTAACTTGCCCCAACAGCTCGAATTTTTCCACCATTTTCTGTCTTGCTGTCCGACCAGATGCTTCACGACGACCCAAAAATGTTTTAGTTTTACGAACCGTCTCTGCCAAATTTTCACCATTTTCATAGTGAATTTTAATAATTTCAATGCGTTGTTGAAGCGTGTATCGTTCCATTTTTATTAATGGCGTAGTTTCTACTTGTCAAATGTCAAAAAATTACAGCTTCAAAAGTGACATCAAAATAACACCTCTTATTGGAAAACCCTTTACATATATGTACATACACCGTGACCGCAACTAGAATAAAGAGATCTTTACTACAACATCTTCGTAGTTTGAGGTAGTAGAAACGTTATAAAAATTAGTAAAATTTGGTAAAATTTTGATTGTAATTATTTTTCAGTTAATTTGCAACAAAATTGTAAACAAAGTATAATTTATTTTGCAAAACATTATTGAAGGAAAACAAACTCATTTCATCATTTTGCGAAATTTCAACCATTCTTAAACGCATCATTGGAAAAGTAGAAAATCAAAGAATATTCAAATAAACAATTAATTTTCTGTTAGAATTTTCACTCTATTAGGCATGGAAGCAAATAAAACACTCAAATATTCCGCCGAAATGTCTTCAAACCAAACTTTTTGAAGCGTTTCCTTTAACTCAGCAGCCATAGTGTTCGGCATTGCTTTTGAATATTGGCTGATATCATGGCCCAAACATTTTCAATTGGATTGAGGTCTGCGCTGTTGCCCGGCCAATCCAAAGGTATTATGCCCAGATCTTCCTTCTATTTTGCAACCTAACGTCAAAAAATATTGTATTGAACTCAAAAAATGTGGTTAGATGGCAAGCAGTCACAGTATTACTTACAGAGCGAGCACGATGACATCGTGAAAAAATCGACTTTCTTCCTTTTCTGTCACAGACTCTAAACTTGGTTCTAGGTATATTTTTCCGCATTAATTGAACTGTCTAAATCAAAATAGACTCAGTTTTGTATTTGGAAATACATCCCCATATCATCACATTTTCTGCATAACGCTCACCTTTTCTACGACGGACGGGGCGAACGCCATCATGACACGTGACCAGTCGGATTCTGTCCAATTCTTCCTTGCCCTCATACCCATTTCAGTCAGTCGATTATTAACAGTGCTTGTTGATAAATTCTTTTGTAACTCTTGCTGGATTTCTGACCTAATCTGCTCCGCATTTTTAAAACGATCCTGTATAGGATTCTTCTTAAAATAATGCGGTCTTCCCTCGAATTTGTGCACTTCTTTCTACCCGATCCTTTTCTTCTTTCGAACTGTCGAGTAGTATTTGAGAAATTTCGTGTGTCGGGGCAGTATGTACTAATATGCGACTCAAAAGTGTCTTGGTCACATGGTAAATCAAAGATAAATCACATAGGACCAGTTGAATGAAGCAGTATTGGCAAGCATGGCTTGAAATAATTTCAAGTTCACTAGAAGAGCTACAGGAGGCTACACGCGAAATTCTAAAATTCCACAAATATTTCCTCTGTTGCAATCTTTTCATAAAAGTGTTTATAAAACCAAACAGTAAACAACAAAACCCATCATACTGAATACATATATTTTTTTGTATTGTGTTATAACAGAAGAAATTGCAAAGTCATCATTGATCAACAGCTTCCACCACCACGTTGAGATGGTGGTTTTAATAAGAAAACAACAAATAAATTTAGCTAGATACTTTTTCTTTATATATGTATGTTTCAACAATTGGATTTCGGTAGACGACAGCAAGAATGATCTCTCTCAACCTGTTGTGTGTTGTCGACGATTATTTATTCTATTCCAATGTGAGCAAGCGCTTATTTATCTATTGTATTTTGTATGTATTATTTTGTAGAATAGAATCACATAAGAGACATTCTTCATACTCGTATAGTCAGTCTAGTCCAGCAGAGCTAAGCTGAGTCGAACTGATCCGGTCCGGTCCAGGTCATTTATTGCCGGTTTCATTTAAATTATTATATTGTACATATTTTGTTGATTATTTTTGCTCTCTTGAAAACGAGCAACAGATACAGACAGAATAGAACATGTGTTTACAAATGAATTAAATTAAACGACCAAACACAGTTCCAATGAATTGTATAACCTTTATTGGTTAGTTAGCAAAAAAAAAACACATGTCTTCATAACCAAAATCGCTATAGAATAGAAGAATAAGATCAAAGCATAGTAGTAAAAAATAAGATAGCAATAAGAACAAGATCAAAGATAGCAATCAAAACTTTGCATAATAGTGTAAGTAGATCTTGTGTTGATAAGATGTAATGTACAATAGAAATGTTAAGTGTTAGCGAATCTCACCAATGATGTGTGAGCGAAAACAATATACAAATTACAAATTAGACTAAAGAATTTATAGAACAAAAGGAAACTAAAAGTAAACAAACAAGCGTTCATAAACAACATGCATATACTTAGGTATTTCTTTTTAATCTAAAATCTGGTTTTCTCTATATCATCATGAATGAATGAATATATCGTACATACTATGTATATGGTAGGTATATCATCACCAGACGAGACGAGACAAGAAGAGAAGGTCTCAAAATCTGCGAGTTTCGATTTAATAAAGAAACCCATCATACCAATAGGTACAAAGTACAGGAGGCGACAAAGACGACGATACCGCCGACAGTGAAAAAGAGATAAGAAATTTGTTTGTTTTCAGTTTTGGTAAATTCAATTCACTCATGACTTATGCGTCATTTCTGTCGACGATAATATCTAATGGCGTTTTCGCATAGAATGTCTAATCTATAGGCACCACACACACTCACACACTCTCATACAACTAAGTATACTAAGTAGTAAGTATATACATAAATATGTGAATTTATATTATGTACCATCATTCCACATATGTATGTGTTTTTATCTAACAAACTATGAGTATGAGTATCCTAACCCCACCCGCACCTACATACATACATATTTCTCTTTCGCTTAATAAATTAACAAGTCAATGTTGATAAGGTGGGTTTCTTTTTTTTTTTTGGTTTTTTTTCTACATCATCGTCATTATGATCATATAAAAAACAAATGCTATTATATATGGATACAATAAAATCCAAGTTCTTTCATGGAATTAATACCTTCCCATCCCCTTCCCCATCCCCATCGTTATCCATCCATTCCAACCCTTTCATTCTGTCTTCGTTCTGGAGTATCTAACACTCTGATAATGTGAAATGTAATTTCCAAAATATCTGAACTGGAAAATTCTTTGACTAACACTAACGCATTAACGACAATACATTACAATATAAGTATGTAAGTAAAGCATGCTAAGTGAATTAGGCACTACAGCAGTCAACATCAACAATAAAATGTAATCAAGTGTAAGTAGTAAGTGGGGTGGGGTGGGGTTGCATTCATTTTAATTACTTATTAATTAATTGTTTATTGATTTATTTTGTTATTGTCTATCAAGTATGAGTATGAGCGGATGAAGAGGAGTAGAAGGAGAAACACCATTCTACTTATTTATCTCATATTTATTTATTTATTCAATAATAATAAAAGAGATACGGATGTACATATGTACGTATGTGTAGTTGTTGCTGTATGTGAATTTATGATGATACTCATGCTCATCATTCAAATCATTCAAATGCATTTTAGTGTTATGCAAATATTGAAGATACATTTTAGCACTTTATTTCTTATAAATAAATATATGCCTATACATGTATGATGTGACCTCTCTACATAATTGCTAACCTCAACCTTCTCGTGGTGTCCCCCGTTTTTCACAAATAAGGCAATGGCGACCGAGTGTTCAGCGGTATATCTGTTCCGTTCCCCTTTAGCAGTACTGTAGAGGAAATATTACAGTACACTTAGCACCTTCGTCACTAGGCAGCAACCCTGCCACCGAACTAGGACGCTTTGGTTTAATCTTCCATTGCGTCTGAAAACTCATCGATTCGTGTATTCACAAGATTAGCCTCGGATAATCCTTTGCTAATCAACTTTGTGAATAGACTATGTTTATAATTTCTTTAAATTGTAAATATGTCATAAATAATAATAATAATAATATACATATATGGATGTACTATTGTATATAACTTCTTATATATGAACTTCCTATAACCGAACTTTTTAGCTATAAAATAAAACACCATGGTATTATTGTTTAAAGGTAATATTTATTTAAAATAGGATTCATTTCACACATTACAACATTTGCAACGATGAACCAATTGATCCAAAGACTTTTTAAAGTCGGTTTTTGAGATGTTTTGGGATGATGTTGAATCCTTACGGCCACTTTAAGATCGCTTAAACGAAGTGTAAACTTGAACTCGACTCATACACTCATCACCATAAATTTTTCTTAAAATTTCGTAGGGCTCAGTGAATTTTTTACCAGGTTTAAATTTGTTCCATGTATTTTTCTCTTTTTTTCCGACACAAGCACCCAAATAGGTCCTATTCAAATATGGATAACTTTTTCAGGTGACAATGGATCAGCTTGAGCTTAGATGCGATCAAAAGAAGAAAAGTGCACCTTTCCAACACTACCAAATAGATAATTAATAGATGGCGCTATGTGTTATATGATTTATATTTAAAGTTCGGTTAGTTAATGAACATACCGTGTATGTATTTCAGTTCATTTTATGTGAAACCTTCGGAACACTCCAGGCCTTCCGATTCGCCCTTTCCAATTTGTGTTTTGTAATGAAAAATGGAAAACACTATGCTATGCATTACCCACAGACACAATAGGATAAGGGATCTGTAGCGATTGTAGTGTTTATTATTCTCTTGTATTCTTCAGTTTTATTTTTAGCGACACAATATTTTATTGGGATGAGATTAAGAGAAACCAATGCCCATACAAATCAAAATTCTCTACTACTTTCAGACCATAATAATGCCAACCATCAATCCGGTGCCTTACTGGTCTTATTATTTGGACCATGGGTACAAGCTTAAATTAGGAATTTACGATTTTGTTTATTATACAATAATTAATCGCAATAATTTATTGTACTATTGTAGACTGATAACGGTTAGGTTATAAAGTAATTGGTGAGTTGCATTTTTTGTGTATTCAATAGATTACAATTATATGAATATTGTACCATATTTATATAGGGGGTTTTTTTTTTTGTTCGTTTATTGAAAATAGAAGTTTATAACAGACAATAAGTAGAATTACAAATATTACTAAAACATACGTAACAAAAAAGAGAGAGAAATAGGAAAACAGTAGGATAGGGGGTGTACCAGAGCCTTACGGGACTGCCGATTAAGCAAAGCTTCGTAAGGCTGGTACTGCGATCATTTAGCCGACATCTACGTTTCGGCGAGTTCTCTCTATGCTGCGAAGCTTCTTCATGACCTCAGCCGCAAACTTCGAAACCGCATTCCACTTGCATTGGTTCTCCAGCATGTGACTTCATAGGTTCTCAACCGATGGCTGATCACCTAGGGCATCACTCAGCTCCTGCCGCTCCCTGTCAAATCTTCCGCACCTGCTTAACACATGCTCAGGGTTTTCCTCGCACTGATTGCCGCAATTTGTGCACCAAGAACCGTCGTCATGTTGGAACCTGTACAGGTACTGCCGGAAGCATCCGTGACCGCTCAGTAGTTGAGTGAGGTAAAAGTGTACCTCACCATGCTTCCTTCCGATCCATTCGGCTAGGCTGGGACTTACCACGACTCTGCCACGTCCTGAGGGAAGAGCATCTTATTTGTGCCCGCAATGCTCTTACCTCCTCTGGTACCAGCCCAGCGAGAACCAGAGCAGCATCCACCGATACAGTTCGGAAAGCACTAATGACTCTGAGCGCTCCCAGTCTGTAGACGCTCTCAAGGTGTCTTCTCTATGAGACCCATGCATAACCTTGCCGCCCTGTCACTGGCGTATGTCAAGTGCTCTTTGAAGCTGAGCCTATGATCTAGAGTAATCCCTAGATACACCAACGAAATTTTTGTTGTGATTTCCACGTTGCCGACACTGATCGTAGCACTCTCCTATACATTTTGCGATTGCTGATGAGTTGAGCTTCCGTCTTCGCTATGATCTTCTCCAGTGCTTTGCCCGCCGCTTCCAATAGGCAAATTGGCCTGTAAGAAGATGGTTCGCCTGGTGGTTTCCATGGTTTGTTGATGAGAACCAGTCTCTGTGTTTTCCAGCAGTATGGAAAGACACTCTCAGATAGGCAGAGGTTAAAAAGATCCGCGAAGAACTGATGTCGCAGGGTCATCGCCAACTTGAGGGCCCGGCTTGGGATTTGGTTGGGTCCTGGGGATTTGCCGCTTTTTATCCACTTCGCATCAGACAGGACTTCTCCTGAGGCAACCAGGGAGAAGCTGCTCATCTCTTGGCTCTCGCCGTCACTACTATTCTGACTTTCTTGCTGTTGTTGTGAGAAGAGAGTTGCCACGATGTGAGACATCTCTAGGGGATCCAATAGAGGGACCGGTTTTCGTGACTTGGTAAGCCTTCCCCACGAGTCATTCTCTGTGTCGTCGCATAGCTTGATTAAACAACGCCTTTTGCTATCCCTGATTGCTCGCTTTAAGGATCTCCTACACTAGTGGCAACTCTCCCGCAGTACGGGAAATTAAATTGAGTGCCTGGCGCGCTGATAGGCCCTACGTGCCAGCTACGTCTCGCTACCACAATTTCCTCATTCCCCCAGAATACTGCCTCCTGGTGGCGGCTATGAGATCATCTGGGTTGCATACTGGAATCACATTCTTGCTTAATGGTCCGTTGGATCTTGATGGCCATATCTTCTGCAGGTCCGTCTAAAGTTGGTGCCTGTAGGCCGGTACAGAAAGTCTGAGCCTTTAGCGTAGACTGTCTGTAGCCCTTCCTAACCGGATACCGATGTGTTCTGGGGATATTGTTATCCGCAGTAACCTCACATAGTATGGCTTGGTGATCACTTGCAGTGAGTAAGTCGCTCAGAGTCCACTTGGAGGAGTTGAAAGAGATACTTATATAGGGTGGAATAATACAAATGTGTACAAAGGGTGTATGTACAACACTACAGAGATAAGTTAATGATTAATTAAACTGTGTACATTGAACTCTTTTAAAACATGGACATTGCACACGTGTTGTGAAGTGAAGAATGATTCTGATTTTTGGGTTCCCCATTGAGCTAGCTACATATACATACATATGTATTTTAATTCTTCTATATCATTGCAGTTGGAAAATTTAAACAACAACAAAATTAAGACCAAAGACAAAAGACGTAAGACTGTCTTTAATTCATTAGAATTCAACTTAACCTAGGGCAAGGTAAGGTAAGGCAAGGCAACAACAGCCAGACTTGATTTAAATTTAAAACAAGGGGTCAAACAAATAGCAAAGTATCATTTACACACACACACACACACACACACAGAAAGGGGGATACATAGTACTACTTCCTACTAGTAACTGTCAGTAGTTTCAATATTTAATTATTTCCACATATTGTACTATGTACCAACGGATTGTGAGCCTAATGAATCGTCTCCTTTTTTATTGTAACAGTAGCATGTGTAGTAGTAGAATTGATCCAGAGACGTAGAAGTTTTCATATTTAAAGTGACAAAGATATAACATTTATGAACATACATATGTATTTAGTGAAGGCACAAGAAGGTTGGTCTGGCTTTAGCAGTCGTCATTATGAATAATGCAAAATCCAAAGATATGATTGTACTAAATATGTTTGTAAGTGTATACATATGTACTACATACATATGTATATTGAATATGTAGGTAGGTAGGTAGGTAGGTAGGTAGGTTGGTTGGTTGGTTGTTTATATCACCTTGATTTGTGCCACTAAAATAAAACCAAAAACTCTTTGCCAAATTTATGTCAAAATCTTTAATAGGCAATTTATCCATATATGCATATATGTACATATGGTATTGTATGGTATTGTATGGTATGGTATGGTATTTACACATACATATGTACATATATTTATGGTATATTTAGTATGAATACAATATTCAAAGGTGAAATGTCAAGCAGCAGTAGCAATGATATTGAGAAATTATTTTAAACTTCTACTATTACACATACCCAACCCATTACCCACTTCTGCACACTTTCCTTTCTTCTATCACTATCACTATCTCTGTCACTATCTCTGTCACTATTTCTAATTCTATTTCTTGTTAAAAATTATACATACAATATTTGCAATGGTTTTCTACATTTCATTTAAACGACTACATAGAATAAGGACTGACAAGGATGAGGTGGATGAGGAGGAGGAGGAGGGTGCAGCGAAAAGTAAACTAAATTAACATATTCGATTCATTTTATACTAAAATATTTATGAATTAACATAGTGACTGAACTTTGGCTCCAATCACATACGATACGATACGATCCGATCAAATCAAATGAAAATTCATAGACAAGAGAACTTGAATCAACAGAAAAACGGCAAAAAAAAAACAAACAAAATTATGATAATAACTAAGAATACCGTACTGATTCGTTAGTTGGTTGATTGGTTGGTTAGATTCGATTATAAAACACCAATTATTCCCTCCCTCAATTTACTATTGAGTGTAATGGTGAACAGGGAAATTTCACTACTGACTGTACTGCTATTTTATGGTCAATTGTGATGAATTATTAAATCAATAGTCTTAGATACATCAACATAGTATTTACGATTATTGTTCTGCTCGAATTCCAATAAATGTGGAAATTAAATGCCATAAATTACATAAATATGCTAAAATCAATTTTTAATAATTCAAAAATGTTTGGAGTCAATGCAATGACAATACAAAGTAAATTTGCCATTCGAATCGGTATTTGTGATTGATTTGGGGACTTGAAATGATGATGAATATATTTTGTATTTCATATCATGTTGGTAGAAACACTTCATAGAACTTGACGCCATACGCCAAAGTTCACACCACATGGTAAACTGCTTTGGAATAATAAAATATGAATCATTTTTGGAACCCAAACTTCAATATATGGTATACACACGTATGTATACTTTACATACATGCATATATGGATGGTATGAAGATAGTAGGATAGATTATAAAGTAAAAATACTTAGAAAATATTGTGATCAGAAATAAGATCTATAAATATATTGTATATGATAGACCGACCTCGTCTGCCGCCAGCCCCACTCCTTTGGAAGTGAGTTCATGTCGTTACGCCACTAATTCAGTGGAGTAATTGTTGGCTATTGTTGGTTGCTGATATTGCCTTATACGACGTTGATGCAATAAATGCAACTCTTGGCAAATGCATCAACGACAATAACAACAACCACAGCAACAAAAACTGAAGTAAAACAAAATAAACCTGAAGAGAAAACCTCCACAAACTGGACCAAAGCTGAGCGTTGAGCGCGCTTTTTACTGTTTCTTCTTCTGTTTCTTCCATGAAAAATTAATCGAACCATGGCCGAGGCATGATGGAGCGATGTAATAATAACAACAACCATGGGCATACCAACTTTTTGGCAGTGAGAATGGGGGAGATTCGTCGACCCAAATCTGCAATTTCCTACAGATAAATAACACATCTTTAAGTATTTTATTTAGTTTGTTGGTTCGAGTGGCTGCTTTCTAGGTACAGGGACAGAGGGCAATAACCCTTTCGGATCCCCCTTGGTACGCCCATGCCAACAACTAACTTTATGTAACACCTTCCTCTCCCTCCTCTACCTCTCTATCGCACATTGTTATTTGCAACACAACACAACACACACACACACACAACATTTTATGAAAGAAACAAGAAAAAATAAACAAACAAAGAAAAAGATGAATTTTCGTTTCAATGAAGATTACAAACCTTTCACATACAATAATATTGTACAAGCAAGATCCATTTACAATACACAAAAAAAAAAAAAATAAAAACAAAAACATTATTGTGCTTTATAAAAGATCATTTATCCATTTACATCCATCCATATGCTATAGTAGTTAGAGGAGCTACAAGTTTTAAAGTTATGGTACTACACACTTTCCATTCCCATGTGTAAATATTGTTGGGTTGGTGGAAAAGTAAAAAATTTAAAAGTAAATTTTAATTGCTAGATTTAAAAAGCGACATAAATCTGTAAGTATTAATCCGATCTGGAAGCGGAAATCTGACAACCTTGGTAAAACCATGCTGCTAAAATAATGAAACAGAAAAAATTCACAAAAATTTCCAATTTGGAGAATGACCGGCACATAAGTACTCGTGACATCCCCAAGGATCTTGGTAGGCTGGCTATGCAAAATAGCTGGATGTTTGGGTACCACACAATTTGATAGAAAAAAAAATCTTGTTGTTTGCATTTCAATTTGCGAAATGTTACTGAAACGGAGAAACTGTAATTACGGGGTTTGTCACAATAGGCCCACTTGTGGCCGCAGTGACGAGGTGCACTGGTTACCACCCTTTCCCTAATATAACCTTGCAATTATATATTTGCTATTAAAAATACTCAACATCTTTCTTATTGTATAATGTACTGGTGATGCCTAAAAATTGATATAATGTATCATAAATGCATAATCTGCATAATGCTTAATAAATGACGGAAATTAAGAGGTAAAGTTCAAAGTTCATTTGTGTAGATGCTGAGTGATATTTACATTACATATATACATGTGTACATACTATGTGGCTAGTGAGCTAACATATTTAACGGATTACTGAGTATGTACTATAAGAAAGAGAGCAGCGCGGAAGAAAGTGCATCCTTCCTTGAAAAAATAATAGCAGCAACAAACAAAACAACCGGAAACAACATGGAAACATGCAACGAGTAAAGTGGTGAATGTACATTGTCCAAATAACTGAGAAGAGATTGGTTTTGTTCCATACATTGTATGTTATGTGTTGTGTCGCAAAGTTTAATTTCATCTTTGATTTCGATTTCGTTGTTTTGAGTTTCTGTTGCTGTCATAGTTGTTGTTGTTGTGGTGGTGATGCACTTGAAACTATAAAAAAAAACAGAGACTGGAAAATTATCATCATGATGATCATTAGTGATAATAATGATGTAGGATAAAAAACACAACAAAAACAAAAAAGCAAAACACAAAAAACCTGTTTAGCTTTTAATAATTGAAAATACAAAAAAAAAAAAAAAATAAATAATTAAGCAACCCAAACCCAACCAGGTTTCGATAAGAAAAAACAAAAAGCAATTTACAATTGGAATGGTAAGCAAGGGACGGGATGGACGAGTGGAGAGAGAGGCGCAACGGAAGAAATCAACCAGATATTTATGTACGTCGACATACCCAGATGCCCAGATGTATGTTGTTGTGATCTTAACATGATACTTTTTTCTTTTTTTGAGAATAAATAGAAGAAAATTTTGTCTAAATTATCTTTCATTGTTAATATTGCTGCTGCTTGCCGTTGCTGTTGCTCATGTTTGATTTTCTTAGATTAGAATTTCCCTATTGGAATTTTATCATTTAAAGCCGAAGAGTGGTGAGAATTAAGTGAAATACTTAAGTGAATGATCGAATGAATTCAAAGATGAGGAAGAGGAAGAGGAAGGAAGACTGTAAACAACACCTTTCACTTACCGTTTCTTATTCGATAGTTTGCCATAGGCGATGATCCAAAGAGCCGCTGACATGCCAGCAACACCAACAATTGCGCTTTGGTTTTGTGCTAATTTACTCAATGATGGCGCCATTTTTCCTTCCTTCTTTCTTTTTGACCACTTTTTTTTATTTCGTTGTTGTTGTTGTTGTTTTTTGTTTTTTTACTTCTTTTACGTTTCGGCGGTGGTGTTGTTGGTCTTTCTGTACAACAAACTTCTTTCCTTCACTTCACTTAACTTTTATTTTCTTTTTATTTTGTTGTTCGTCGCAGTTTTGTATGTTTTGGCCGCTGTTTCTTCTGTTCTTGGAATGTTTTCGGATTTTCGTTTTTATACAATTCTTTGTTATGGCATTAGTTGTAAGGCTGAGCGCGTGTTGATCAAAAATTATATACAAGGAATGAAAAAAGAGGAAGGAAGTTATGTTATGAATTCTTAGTTGTGTTAGCTTGTTTACTTCTCCACTTGCCGTCCGTCATATGACACAAAACACACACACACACACACCTTCACTTGGACATTGTGGCACGCAACGGCTGCCGCAATTTAGGAGAAACACAAAAAAAAAAAAAACAAAAATCAAAAATACAAACAAATACACTTACAGAGAGGCACGCGCGCACACAATAAACCACACAACCAACACTTATTTTTTAATTTTTTTTACTGTATTCTTTACACTTAACAACAACGCAAAATGAAGAAACAACACTACTAAAAACGAACGACGGACGAGAGGCCAAAAACCCAACGAACTAACGGGCAAACAACGTAACATCAACTACGCGCAATTTCTACGCAAAATACAATAACAAAAATATACATATGACTGACGACAAGCAGAATGACAACGGGCAACTGTAGGGATAGAACGATACGAGTAAATACGAGTACGTATCGATACTTTTGTTTCGATACCAGCTACTATTACCATCGAGAGTTTTTAAGCGAGTACCAAGTAGGTATTGGTTAAAAATACTTGTATCGGTACACATAATTGCTTTATTGTCTTATTTTACCACAACACGAAAAAGCGGAAAACAATCGAAATGACCAACAACAGTTGGAAATGACCAAATATTCGCCAACCTGGTGCTGGTCATGGGTCATGCAACTACGCTCTTTTCGCGAGAAAAGTGAAAATGAAACGCGATGACCACCTCTACTGCTATTTTTTGACCTTGAGACATTATATAGGTCAAAAAATAACGACGAGTTTTCATTTTTTCACGTTCAATCCTTCATTCTCGATCTTCTTGTTTGTTTATAAAATTCGCTGTCTGTCGTCAAGCAAAATCAGTAAGAAGTGCAGAAGTGCATTTTTATTATTTTGTTTATTATTTTTTACTACCACTACACCACACAGCTAGGCATATAGACACACACACACAAGCAATAAAAATAAGTAAAGCGCCCAAGACACGGTGCTGCATGCTTGATCAAGCATAATAAAGTGTCATCATAGTGTTAGTGAAATTTGAATGCGTGCGACTCACATACGATGATTGACGGAATATCCAGCACAACTATAAACCATAACCCATGAATACAATAAAATCATGACTAGAAACTATGAGTGAAAATGTGACTCGTCTGATTTTTATAAACAAAATCATCTATCTCTCCCTCCCGTTCGCACGGTTGCCAAAGTGACGTGTGTACTTTGACCTTCTTAAATTGAAAAGGTCAAATCACGCGTTACTTTTTCACTTTCTCTAGCAACATTCACTTTTTTTTAAGGGGGTATGGTGCGAAGAGTGTAATGAATTTTGGAATTTGAGAGAGTAATAAGGAACCTTGCGAGAATTTTAGCACTCAGTTTTAACTCATGGTGTAAGAAATAGAGGTGGCGCCAATTTTTTACAGTTATGTGTCGTTCTCAATTTTTGACGTCATTAGCATATCAGTGTATGTATGTCCGTCTGGCCGCAAAGTAGTCCATCAGCTATTGAGCTAGAGAGCTGAAATTTTGCACATTGGTTTCATGATCCAATGGTTACCAGCAGGTAACATACAAACAACCCTTTAAGTTAAAGTTCTTATTAGAAAAAGTCTTTTTGTTTTTAACGTATCGAACTGAAATTGGGACACTATAAGTTTCTGATCTATATCCATTAACCATGTAAATTCTTCTAATTGGCCTATAACGAACACAACAAAAGAAAAATCAGCCAAATAGGGCAGACCGTTCTCAAGCAATAAGCTTAGAAAGAAGGAGTATTAATTCAGAACGAAAAGTCTAAGTTTTGATCGAAAAGTCTTAGTTTTGATCGAAAAGTCTTAGACTTTAGTCCCTCAGTTTTTGAGCTAGAGAGCACATTAGTTTCTATTTGCCATACGCTGCACATTTGTCGGAATCAGCGGAATCGCACAACAAGCGATATCCTTCAAATTCTTCAATTTTCAATGCATTTTCAAATTATATATCTATACACTGATATGCTAATGACGTCACAAAATTGAGAACGACACTTAAGTGTAAAAAATTGGCGCCACCTCTATTTCTTACACCATGCTCAAGCCATATACTCATCATGCTCAAGAAACAAGAAAACAAGGTACCGCCAATTTGATCGTTTTCCCCCTCGAAATTTGGTTTTGACGTCACAAAAAATTTGTGTAGTAAACGTAAACGTTGAAAAAACGCATTTAGTGTTGAAAATCTATATCAACTTATTTGTTATAACTGGGTTTACTGTCATGTCACTTCTTGGATTAATGAAACCAAAATATGGTTGAAGGATTCCATAAACACAAACTCCAACTCCCAAAAAAAAAAAAAACTTGATATACATACATCTGTACTTACTTACTTACAATATATAACTTTTGACCGAGCCGAAGGCTTAAGTAGCCAGTGCTCTTGTATTATTAGTTAATAATGTTTTGTAAACCTTCTTATCTTTATTTAAATAAATAAATAACTTTTGACAACTTCTTTACTATCTGTACGGCGCAATTTTGGTCCACATATATTTTTACTTCCCAATGTTCCATCAGCACATTCATCAGAATGGGACTAATTTTCTGTTGCAATTTAAATAAGTATCGATTTGTTGTTTTTAAATGTTATCGATACCATTTTAATTTACAGCGACTATGAAATACTTAATATGCTACTATTGTCTTTATTTCTTTTATCTCGACTCACGCTACAATGGTTTCCACTCACGCTACATTTTCTTATGAAAAGTTCATCTCCATCAAAAATGGTCATGTTTTTTTGAGTTTTTCTGCAGGTTCGATCAGGATCGAGAGTGGAACTTTTCTCGTCGCATCGAACCCGCATTTTTTCTAACTCGAATTGTCCAGTCTATTTAATTTCATAGCCCCTGTAATTAATGTTAATATCGGTTGATAACTGCCAGCATGGCAGCACCATGATTTTGTTTGGGTTTGAGTTTACGGTTCTATCAAAAACTTTTCTCCACCTCTAGACCAAGGTCAACATATTTGACCTTCATTCATCCTTCAATCCTTCAATCTTGATATTTTTCTTCTTTGTTTATAAAAATCAGCTTCAACAATAACCAAAGACTGCGTGTGTTCGAATTATTATTATTATTGTTCAGTTAAGCAGAAAATCTTGTAGCTTTTAAGTGAAAATGTTGATAAAAATTCGTGCACTGTCTGTCAGTCAGTCATTTTTTCGAGGGTACACGCTACTTTTCAGAACACCAATGGATTTGGTTTGAACAACCACTATTTTTACTCGAGCTGGCGGTTCATGGTTCGAGCAACAACTATTTCAGTGCTGCCCAAAAAAAAAAATCTCCAACGCCGAATAAAAAATGATCGGCTCCGATATGCTGTCATTTCACATTCGATATTTGATTTCATTCGATATAGAACTAATATATATGTACATATAATAAAATCAATTGAATGGGTAAATTTGACATTTTAGATTTGACATCTTTGCAAACGAGCTACCCTGTATTTTTTCCATGCTGTTGTTTTCATTTCAAGCTTAGTTGGCAGCCCTTATAACAGTTTTTCTTTTGCCTGCCGTTTTGACGCTTTGTTTTCCAATTAATTTGCGCGATCAATCGAAGCTTATCATTCAGATTTCCAAGAAGCATTTTAATATATTAGATTTATTTTATATATTTGAAGAATATTTGAAATAATTCAATTATTTGAATTTACAGGTGTTAAAGAATGTGCTTTTTATTTGTGAAATTTCCATCATTGCCGTCTTCTCAATGTTGCGACACAAAAAAATGCATGCAATGCAAAAATATAAAAGGAATAAAAAGTCATGCATGCATATAACAGAATAAGAAATTCACACAAAATTGGTAAGTGAGTGCAAGTGTTTTTATTTAAATTATTAATTTCTTCCAATTAGATTTGATAAACATTGCTAATAATGTTAATAGAGCGTCCTTTTTTTTTTTTGATGTCATTAATATGGCGCGTCATTTTTATGTTTTTCTTACACGCTTGGGCTTTTTCACAATTCATTAGTCTTGGATCAGTCGTTCGATTTGTGAAAAATTGCATATTTAAACGAATTCGTATTTGTGAAATTGTCCACTGGAGGCGGACTCGGCATCATCGGCGCCGGTTGTACACTGAAGTCTCATTTCAAAGGCGGAACTCAAGAAAATTGATGCAAAAATGAGGACAAAATAAAAATGGCATATTACAAAATAAGAAATTCACACAAAATTTAGTGAGGGAGTGCTTTATTTTATAAGAGTTGAAGAACCGTGATACACGCTTGGTAATAGAGCAGCCATTTTTTTTTTATTTTTTTTGTCATTAATGTGGCGGCCATATTTAAAATTGTATTTCACGCGCTTGGGCTTTTTCACAAATCTGCCTTGATCAGAAAGAAATATTTAAAGATATAAGTTTATTTTTGCATTTGAAATTCTTCAACTATCATAATGTGGATTTGTGAAAATATATTTTGCATAATTAAATGAATTCGTATTTGTGAAATTGTCCACTGGAGGCGGACACGGCATCATCGGCGCCGGTTGTACACTGAAGTCTCATTTCAAAGGCGGAACTCAAAAAAATTGATGCAAAAATGAAGACAAAATAAAAATGGCATATTACAAAATAAGAAATTCATACAACATTGGTGAGTGCATGGTTTTTTATATAATTTAATTTCTTCCAATGCTAATAGAGCTGCATTTTTTTTGTCATTAATGTGGCATTGTGTTTAACAAGCTTGGGCATAAATCCGCCATTATGGAACATGCTTGGACATAAATCAATCCTTAGGTTGATGGTTACATTGGCATTTGCTCTTTAGCAGTGATGTTTCACCTTATGAATAGCAGCACAAGCACAAATTTCAGAGGGCAGAAGGAAGGATTCGTTTCGTTCTTAACTGTTACCCTTAAAGTTTAATTTTTGAAAGAAAACTTAAGATTAAATGGAACGGATCTGGACATATTAATCTACTTTTATGAAGGATGTCGTCGTGCCATACCGTATCAAGTTCCTATTGAATATAAACAAACAAAAAAACAGCACTGCAGAATTCTTTTCTCTCGAAGACCAAGGCTTTTCGGAACTACCCTGTGAATATGCTCTTGGCATAGTACTCCAAAGGTCCAAGGAACTTTTTCACAAAGCCAAATTTGTGGTATGTGTAGTATGGTTCTGTGGACGCCATTTATTGCTAATAGTTCACGCAAAAGTTTTCTTTAATTAATATACATATTTGGAAAAGGATTGACAATAAGCTAATTGGTCTATTTGATACTCAACAAGAGCTTCCGGTCTACTGGGCTTTGCTATCATTGATATCCAACGCACACTTGTACTGCACCCTTCACGGGAGTGATTAGTATTTTAAGTTTGTCATGAAGTTTGTAACACCCAGAATCAGACCCCATAAAGTATATATAATATTGATCAGCTCGATGGGACGAGCCATGTCCGTGTGTATATATGCAAACTAGTCCCTCAGTTTTTGAGCTAGAGTGCTGAAATTTTGCACATAGGTTTCTTTTTATCATTAGCTGCACATTTGTCGGAATAAGCTGAATCGGAACTTTAGGAGGGGTACCTCCCATACAAACTCAAATTCAAATTAATGTTCTTATTAGGAAAACTTCTTTGTTTTTTGTCTTATCGAACTGAAATTTGAGAACTATAAGTTTCTAATTTATCCTCACTAACCATGTAAATTACATCATCCTGTGACTACTAAGAGGGGTACGTCCCATACAAACCCAAATTCCAATTAATGTTCTTATTAGAAAAACTTTTTTTTTTTGTCTTATCCATCTGAAACTTGGACACTATGAGTGCTTGATCCATATTCACCAACCATCAAACTCACTGATAGGAGCGTGAAGAGTGTTACATCTTTGGCATAGCCAATGATAACCTTCTTTCTTGTTTTACTATGAAATGGCCGATATCATTATGTCATAGCATTATACATATATCATGACTAAAACCTTTCATTGATTAAGCGTCAATTACAGGACTGTCATAACGCGACATACCCTGGTGCTTTGGTGCCATGATTTGTTCCAGGACTTCGGATGGGGAAATAGTTGTAGTGGGGTGAATAATATGATGTCCGGCATTGCATAGTGCATTGATGCAAAAATGTAGAAGAATGAAAAAGGCGTATTACATAAGAAGATGAAGTTAATGCAAAATGGGTAAGCGTACGTCTTTTTATTTAATATCATTAATCATTAATAATTCGTTTTAATTTGATTTTTTCGTCCATTATTTTGAACTGTATGTATGTAGGTATTTCACTGCATTACGCTTGGCCTTCTTGAAATATCATTTGGCTGGAACGGTTTGGTCGATCAGATACTAAAACTATCACAATGTGGATGTGGATATTTTAAAATAATTGTATATAAGTTAAACAATATGGTTTCTTATAATTGATATTGCCTTCGTGGAGTGTTGGCTTCGCCGCCCAAATTGTTTCCCGGATTATTGATGACAATAATTTCAGTGAGATGTGATTTACGTAAGTTGCCATAATGATCATAAGTATTTGTTTGTTCCACCTGCCCGTTGGCATTCATTTCATATGTCTTGCACTCATATAGAGGACAACATTTTGGATATTCTAAAAACTCGTTTGGTGGCGCACGTGTGGTGCAGTCTCCTTTTAATGAGCGTGGCACAAGGCAACTGTGAAGAAATGAAAACAGGAAAATTATAAATAAATATAAGAATTGTAATTTGATTTTTAAATTTAATTTTTTTCTTTTGTGACGATTCTACAATACAAAACATACACTCATACAACATACATTGGAGTTGGAAGATCTTACCTATCCTCCCATAGATCGAGTGTTCCCAGACATTGAACCCGTATACATTGACCGGGGCGTGTAAAAGTGTCACCAACGAAAAGTTCTCGCCCAGTTTGTGAATCCGTGCACATGTAGGATTTTTTATAGTTGTCTGCTGAATGCAAGTAAAGAAACAAAAAATGGATAAGTACGCAGTTATATTGAATTTATTTCTTAATAATATTTAATACAATATAATGTATCTTGTTTCTAGGGTGAATGCTGGATGTAGTAAAAATGTACATATTTGTTGTAACGCTTAAAAGAAAACATCAGAATATCATATTATTCACTTAAACCGCATCGACAGGACGAACATATTTTGGTCCCGAAATTCCTATCCATTCGTGTGACTGTGTGTACATAAATATGCATGTAAACTTGTCTGTAAGTTACTTTTTTCTTTATTACTCTTTCTTCTTTTTTATCTAATGCGTACCGCGATAATTCTGAGGTGCACATTCCAATATCGATAGCATAGAGCTAATAATGATTAAAAACGATGCTAATTTCAATGTTGCCACGCTGCACTTTCTGTTATTGCATGGATGTTGACACATGTTGAGCAGTACGAAAACAACAAAAAAAAAATTAAAAAAAAAAAAATCAATCAATTCACAAACAAATAGGTGGATGGATGACTGATTCAGAAATTGAATTTAAATTTTTTTTCTTCTCTATGCTTCTTTCGTAAGAGGGGATCTCACTTGCGCCAAGTTTGAAAAGCAACTGAAATCATACAGTTTTTGATTTCGTTTTATAGAGAACAAATGCGAGTCTTCTCACTGTACATATACAATATAAAATATATGAATGTAGTATATAGACATATTAATGATAAATTCATCATTATGATCCATCCATCCATCCATCCATCTATCTATCCGGCATATACATTCATATATGTATATATAATCGTACATATATATATTATATATTAATTAGTGTCTGTCTGTCTGTCAGTCTGTTGGTCCATTTCTGTATGTGTATGTTTCTGCTGTAATCTCGAAAGCTGTAAAAAACGTAAAAATTAACGTACTTCGTGATTTCTTATCGCATTTAAAGAAAAATATGCAAAAAAATTAAAAAACAAATATTACGTACAACAATAATAAGAATCTATACATCTATACACATCTTTGCATCATTTTAGGTATTGTTCAATGTATGTGTATAATCTTTTACAAAAAACGCTACACGACATACCATTAGGCAGGCGTTTTAACTCATGATAATCTATGCGAACCATAAACAAAACAAAACATTCCAAGAAAGTAATAACATTATTTATTTACGTTTTGTTTTTTATACTACCATATCATATAGTGCAATACATATAGGAATAATGTTATGTTGTTGATGGTGGGCATATATTCGTCATCAGTGATTGGACGGACATGGTTGATTAAAGTTTAGGACATAGACATCAGTATTGGGTATTGGGTGGTTCAATTGGTAAATGAATGCTGCTATTTAACAACGACAATACAAGACAGGACCACGCACAAAATTCGGTATTCAACAAATACTTATAGTTGTAGTTTGAGATATGTTGTTGGTACATCCACAGTACGTTTGTACCTTTCCTGAATAAACAATATTATGAACGCAGCATTATAAAAATGCCCGAGAGTTCTATGACACTAACGTCATTTTAGAGGGAGGTGAATAGTACAATGTTATCACCCTGGCATGTCTTATATTGTTTGGAAAAACCATAATGTAAGCAATTTGAGTTATTCTATTTTAAAATTGTATTCCACACATTGAATCCCATGCACTTTTCCGATTATATCTTTTCGTGTAGTATATTATTTTGATTATTAAGCAGCAAACACATGTTCTGTGAATCCTTTCCTGCTTAAACCACTGAACCGATTTTGATAAAATAAATACTATTTGAAAGGAATTCTTCCCTGAAAATGTACTACCAAATTGCAATATCAAATCATGCAATTTTCAGTCATTCCCTGTTTTGCGATGACTATAAATAAATCCCAAGGTCAAACGTTTAAAAAAATTCCAATTTCATTGAGACAGCCTGTGTTTAGTCACGGACAATATTGTATGTTGCCGCCAGAAGAGTTCGATCATTTATAGCATTTATTATATTTTCGATATTATATTTCTGAGACATTAGATTAGACCAATTTATTACATGATAGTAGAGTTATTAGCACTTAACAAAAAAAAAAGAATCATTGCTCTTTTTCTAGAATGAGGTCGATTGTGTCGGTCGCGGGTTTCCATAGTATTGATTATTTGATTATGTATAAACATACATTCATCTTATACATATACATATGTATGTATCTTCAAAAAATCATTTTTATTTTAAGAGTCGTTAAGAGTTTTAATAATTTTTGTTATTCCCCTTTTTCAAAAAAATAAACTTTTCTTGTAATATTTTATTTTGTTTTTCCATTACGTCTGATATACATACATACTTATGTATACTCTCAGTCAGCTTATTACATTTAATAACGAGATAATGAGAATCGCACGCGTGGAGCTTACTGTGACCCAAAGGGTTATTTTTTATACCCTAATGTAGACTGTATACCGGTTGTGTATAAGTATACATGTGAAAGTGAGTTATGATCCCCCCAAAATACAATGTATGCATAAGGAAATGATCAGCATAACGGTAAAATCCAATTCAATCATATTTAGACACCTGGTTTTAGAAACTTTACAAGCTACAAAATAAAGATTTGGAAAGAAAACTGTTTGCTTCAACTGTTTAATTGATACATACATATGTATATGTATGAACATGGTTGTGACTTATTCGTATAATCTGGACTAACATATCCACACGTCAAAATGTATTAGAAGTATTATCCAGCCATATGTTCTATGTACCAATGCCAACTGAAAGATTTCTATACTATATTACAGCACTTACAAAAATATTGAAAAAAGATTAATTGAAGTATGCTTACAATGATCTTGAATTCCCATTTATCATATCATAATTATTGGACATACATCTTGATTTTAATTTTTAATAATTCAATTCGTATGTTCAATAATTATCGGATGATATTATCAGCAAAGCATTATAAGAGTTCTGAGTATAAGGTCATTCTATTTCATTAAATATCCAATTATCATATATCAGTTTGATCTTTGAAATAAGATCAATTGAAGGTTGTTTCCAGTGATCTTAAATTTTCAATTATCATATGATAATTATTGGACAGGCGTATCTTATTCTAATTTTCAGTAAATCAGGTACGTATGTCCAATAATTATCGGATGATATTATCAGCAAAGCGTTATAAGAGTTATGTGTGTAAAATCAGTTCAAAAATGGATCTATGAAATAAGATCAATTGAAAGTTGTTTCCAGTGATCTTAAATTCTCAATTATCATATGATAATTATTGGACACGCGTATCTTATTCTAATTTTCAGTAAATCCGGTACGTATGGCCAATAATTATCGGATGATATTATCAGCAAAGCATTATAAGAGTTCTGAGTATAAGGTCATTCTATTTCATTAAATATTCAATTATCATATATCAGTTCAAAAATTGATCTTTGAAATAAGATCAATTGAAGGTTGTTTCCAGTGATCTTAAATTTTCAATTATCATATGATAATTATTGGACAGGCGTATCTTATTCTAATTTTCAGTAAATCAGGTACGTATGTCCAATAATTATCGGATGATATTATCAGCAAAGCGTTATAAGAGTTATGTGTGTAAAATCAGTTCAAAAATGGATCTATGAAATAAGATCAATTGAAGGTTGTTTCCAGTGATCTTAAATTCTCAATTATCATATCATAATTATTGGACATACATCTTGATTTTAATTTTTAATAATTCAATTCGTATGTTCAATAATTATCGGATGATATTATCAGCAAAGCATTATAAGAGTTCTGAGTATAAGGTCATTCTATTTCATTAAATATCCAATTATCATATATCAGTTTGATCTTTGAAATAAGATCAATTGAAGGTTGTTTCCAGTGATCTTAAATTTTCAATTATCATATGATAATTATTGGACAGGCGTATCTTATTCTAATTTTCAGTAAATCAGGTACGTATGTCCAATAATTATCGGATGATATTATCAGCAAAGCGTTATAAGAGTTATGTGTGTAAAATCAGTTCAAAAATGGATCTATGAAATAAGATCAATTGAAGGTTGTTTCCAGTGATCTTAAATTCTCAATTATCATATGATAATTATTGGACACGCGTATCTTATTCTAATTTTCAGTAAATCAGGTACGTATGTTCAATAATTATCGGATGATATTATCAGCAAAGCATTATAAGAGTTCTGAGTATAAGGTCATTCTATTTCATTAAATATCCAATTATCATATATCAGTTTGATCTTTGAAATAAGATCAATTGAAGGTTGTTTCCAGTGATCTTAAATTTTCAATTATCATATGATAATTATTGGACAGGCGTATCTTATTCTAATTTTCAGTAAATCAGGTACGTATGTCCAATAATTATCGGATGATATTATCAGCAAAGCATTATAAGAGTTATGAGTATAAGGTCATTCTATTTCATTAAATATCCAATTATCATATATGGTAATTATCGGACAAACGTATTTCATTTTAATTTTTAATAAATGGAATACGTATGTTCAATACTTATCGGATGATATTATCAGCAAAGCGTTATAAGAGTTATGTGTGTAAAATCAGTTCAAAAATGGATCTATGAAATAAGATCAATTGAAGGTTGTTTCCAGTGATCTTAAATTCTCAATTATCATATGATAATTATTGGACACGCGTATCTTATTCTAATTTTCAGTAAATCCGGTACGTATGGCCAATAATTATCGGATGATATTATCAGCAAAGCATTATAAGAGTTCTGAGTATAAGGTCATTCTATTTCATTAAATATCCAATTATCATATATCAGTTTGATCTTTGAAATAAGATCAATTGAAGGTTGTTTCCAGTGATCTTAAATTTTCAATTATCATATGATAATTATTGGACAGGCGTATCTTATTCTAATTTTCAGTAAATCAGGTACGTATGTCCAATAATTATCGGATGATATTATCAGCAAAGCATTATAAGAGTTATGAGTATAAGGTCATTCTATTTCATTAAATATCCAATTATCATATATGGTAATTATCGGACAAACGTATTTCATTTTAATTTTTAATAAATGGAATACGTATGTTCAATACTTATCGGATGATATTATCAGCAAAGCGTTATAAGAGTTATGTGTGTAAAATCAGTTCAAAAATGGATCTATGAAATAAGATCAATTGAAGGTTGTTTCCAGTGATCTTAAATTCTCAATTATCATATGATAATTATTGGACACGCGTATCTTATTCTAATTTTCAGTAAATCCGGTACGTATGGCCAATAATTATCGGATGATATTATCAGCAAAGCATTATAAGAGTTCTGAGTATAAGGTCATTCTATTTCATTAAATATCCAATTATCATATATCAGTTTGATCTTTGAAATAAGATCAATTGAAGGTTGTTTCCAGTGATCTTAAATTTTCAATTATCATATGATAATTATTGGACAGGCGTATCTTATTCTAATTTTCAGTAAATCAGGTACGTATGTCCAATAATTATCGGATGATATTATCAGCAAAGCATTATAAGAGTTATGAGTATAAGGTCATTCTATTTCATTAAATATCCAATTATCATATATGGTAATTATCGGACAAACGTATTTCATTTTAATTTTTAATAAATGGAATACGTATGTTCAATACTTATCGGATGATATTATCAGCAAAGCGTTATAAGAGTTATGTGTGTAAAATCAGTTCAAAAATGGATCTATGAAATAAGATCAATTGAAGGTTGTTTCCAGTGATCTTAAATTCTCAATTATCATATGATAATTATTGGACACGCGTATCTTATTCTAATTTTCAGTAAATCCGGTACGTATGGCCAATAATTATCGGATGATATTATCAGCAAAGCATTATAAGAGTTCTGAGTATAAGGTCATTCTATTTCATTAAATATTCAATTATCATATATCAGTTCAAAAATTGATCTTTGAAATAAGATCAATTGAAGGTTGTTTCCAGTGATCTTAAATTCTCAATTATCATATGATAATTATTGGACAGGCGTATCTTATTCTAATTTTCAGTAAATCAGGTACGTATGTCCAATAATTATCGGATGATATTATCAGCAAAGCGTTATAAGAGTTATGTGTGTAAAATCAGTTCAAAAATGGATCTATGAAATAAGATCAATTGAAGGTTGTTTCCAGTGATCTTAAATTCTCAATTATCATATCATAATTATTGGACATACATCTTGATTTTAATTTTTAATAATTCAATTCGTATGTTCAATAATTATCGGATGATATTATCAGCAAAGCATTATAAGAGTTCTGAGTATAAGGTCATTCTATTTCATTAAATATCCAATTATCATATATCAGTTTGATCTTTGAAATAAGATCAATTGAAGGTTGTTTCCAGTGATCTTAAATTCTCAATTATCATATGATAATTATTGGACAGGCGTATCTTATTCTAATTTTCAGTAAATCAGGTACGTATGTCCAATAATTATCGGATGATATTATCAGCAAAGCGTTATAAGAGTTATGTGTGTAAAATCAGTTCAAAAATGGATCTATGAAATAAGATCAATTGAAGGTTGTTTCTAGTGATCTTAAATTCTCAATTATCATATCATAATTATTGGACATACATCTTGATTTTAATTTTTAATAATTCAATTCGTATGTTCAATAATTATCGGATGATATTATCAGCAAAGCATTATAAGAGTTCTGAGTATAAGGTCATTCTATTTCATTAAATATCCAATTATCATATATCAGTTCAAAAATTGATCTTTGAAATAAGATCAATTGAAGGTTGTTTCCAGTGATCTTAAATTCTCAATTATCATATGATAATTATTGGACACGCGTATCTTATTCTAATTTTCAGTAAATCCGGTACGTATGTCCAATAATTATCGGATGATATTATCAGCAAAGCATTATAAGAGTTATGAGTATAAAGTCATTCTATTTCATTAAATATCCAATTATCATATATGGTAATTAGTGGACAAACGTATTTCATTTTAATTTTTAATAAATGGAATACGTATGTTCAATACTTATCGGATGATATTATCAGCAAAGCGTTATAAGAGTTATGTGTGTAAAATCAGTTCAAAAATGGATCTATGAAATAAGATCAATTGAAGGTTGTTTCCAGTGATCTTAAATTCTCAATTATCATATCATAATTATTGGACACGCGTATCTTGATTCTAATTTTCAGTAAATCCGGTACGTATGGCCAATAATTATCGGATGATATTATCAGCAAAGCATTATAAGAGTTATGAGTATAAGGTCATTCTATTTCATTAAATATCCAATTATCATATATCAGTTCAAAAATTGATCTTTGAAATAAGATCAATTGAAGGTTGTTTCCAGTGATCTTAAATTTTCAATTATCATATGATAATTATTGGACAGGCGTATCTTATTCTAATTTTCAGTAAATCAGGTACGTATGTCCAATAATTATCGGATGATATTATCAGCAAAGCATTATAAGAGTTATGAGTATAAGGTCATTCTATTTCATTAAATATCCAATTATCATATATCAGTTCAAAAATTGATCTTTGAAATAAGATCAATTGAAGGTTGTTTCCAGTGATCTTAAATTCTCAATTATCATATGATAATTATTGGACACGCGTATCTTATTCTAATTTTCAGTAAATCCGGTACGTATGTCCAATAATTATCGGATGATATTATCAGCAAAGCATTATAAGAGTTATGAGTATAAAGTCATTCTATTTCATTAAATATCCGAATACGTATCATATATGGTGGTCAATACTTATCGGATGATATTATCAGCAAAGCGTTATAAGAGTTATGTGTGTAAAATCAGTTCAAAAATGGATCTATGAAATAAGATCAATTGAAGGTTGTTTCCAGTGATCTTAAATTCTCAATTATCATATGATAATTATTGGCACGCGTACTTATTCTAATTTCAGTATCGGTACGTATGGCCAATAATTATCGGATGATATTATCAGCAAAGCGTTATAAGAGTTATGTGTGTAAAATCAGTTCAAAAATGGATCTATGAAATAAGATCAATTGAAGGTTGTTTCCAGTGATCTTAAATTCTCAATTATCATATGATAATTATTGGGCACGCGTATCTTATTCTAATTTTCAGTAAATCAGGTACGTATGTCCAATAATTATCGGATGATATTATCAGCAAAGCGTTATAAGAGTTATGTGCAATAATAAAATCAGTTCAAAAATGGATCTTTGAAATAAGATCAATTGAAGGTGGTTTCCAGTGCAAATCATTATAAGAAGTTCTCAATTATCAGTATGATAATTATCGGGCACGCGTATCATTCTATTTCATTAAATATCCAATTCAGTACAATCATAGTCACGTTATGGATCGTTGCAATACTTATCGGATGATATTATCAGCAAAGCTATGATAGGTATAGTATGTCTATGAGTATGAAGGTCTTAAATTCTCAATTATCATATGATAATTATTGGGCACGCGTATCTTTTCTAATTTTCAGTAAATCAGGTACGTATGCCAATAATTATCGGATGATATGTATCAGCAAAGTCTATGAAATAAGATCAATTGAAGGTGGTTTCCAGTGATCTTAAATTCTCAATTATCATATGATAATTATTGGGCACGCGTATCTTATTCTAATTTTCAGTAAATCCGGTACGTATGGCCAATAATTATCGGATGATATTATCAGCAAAGCATTACAAGAGTTATGAGTATACGGTCATTCTATTTCATTAAATATCCAATTATCATATATCAGTTTGATCTTTGAAATAAGATCAATTGAAGGTTGTTTCAAGTGATCTTAAATTTTCAATTATCATATGATAATTATTGGACAGGCGTATCTTATTCTAATTTTCAGTAAATCAGGTACGTATGTCCAATAATTATCGGATGATATTATCAGCAAAGCATTATAAGAGTTATGAGTATAAGGTCATTCTATTTCATTAAATATCCAATTATCATATATGGTAATTATGGACAAACGTATTTCATTTTAATTTTTAATAAATGGAATACGTATGTTCAATACTTATCGGATGATATTATCAGCAAAGCGTTATAAGAGTTATGTGTGTAAAATCAGTTCAAAAATGGATCTATGAAATAAGATCCATTGAAGGTTGTTTCCAGTGATCTTAAATTCTCAATTATCATATCATAATTATTGGACACGCGTATCTTATTCTAATTTTCAGTAAATCAGGTACGTATGTTCAATAATTATCGGATGATATTATCGGCAAAGCATTATAAGAGTTATGAGTATAAGGTCATTCTATTTCATTAAATATTCAATTATCATATATCAGTTCAAAAATTGATCTTTGAAATAAGATCAATTGAAGGTTGTTTCCAGTGATCTTAAATTCTCAATTATCATATGATAATTATTGGACAGGCGTATCTTATTCTAATTTTCAGTAAATCAGGTACGTATGTCCAATAATTATCGGATGATATTATCAGCAAAGCGTTATAAGAGTTATGTGTGTAAAATCAGTTCAAAAATGGATCTATGAAATAAGATCAATTGAAGGTTGTTTCCAGTGATCTTAAATTCTCAATTATCATATCATAATTATTGGACATACATCTTGATTTTAATTTTTAATAATTCAATTCGTATGTTCAATAATTATCGGATGATATTATCAGCAAAGCATTATAAGAGTTCTGAGTATAAGGTCATTCTATTTCATTAAATATCCAATTATCATATATCAGTTTGATCTTTGAAATAAGATCAATTGAAGGTTGTTTCCAGTGATCTTAAATTCTCAATTATCATATGATAATTATTGGACAGGCGTATCTTATTCTAATTTTCAGTAAATCAGGTACGTATGTCCAATAATTATCGGATGATATTATCAGCAAAGCGTTATAAGAGTTATGTGTGTAAAATCAGTTCAAAAATGGATCTATGAAATAAGATCAATTGAAGGTTGTTTCTAGTGATCTTAAATTCTCAATTATCATATCATAATTATTGGACATACATCTTGATTTTAATTTTTAATAATTCAATTCGTATGTTCAATAATTATCGGATGATATTATCAGCAAAGCATTATAAGAGTTCTGAGTATAAAGTCATTCTATTTCATTAAATATCCAATTATCATATATCAGTTTGATCTTTGAAATAAGATCAATTGAAGGTTGTTTCCAGTGATCTTAAATTTTCAATTATCATATGATAATTATTGGACAGGCGTATCTTATTCTAATTTTCAGTAAATCAGGTACGTATGTCCAATAATTATCGGATGATATTATCAGCAAAGCGTTATAAGAGTTATGTGTGTAAAATCAGTTCAAAAATGGATCTATGAAATAAGATCAATTGAAGGTTGTTTCCAGTGATCTTAAATTCTCAATTATCATATCATAATTATTGGACATACATCTTGATTTTAATTTTTAATAATTCAATTCGTATGTTCAATAATTATCGGATGATATTATCAGCAAAGCATTATAAGAGTTCTGAGTATAAGGTCATTCTATTTCATTAAATATCCAATTATCATATATCAGTTTGATCTTTGAAATAAGATCAATTGAAGGTTGTTTCCAGTGATCTTAAATTTTCAATTATCATATGATAATTATTGGACAGGCGTATCTTATTCTAATTTTCAGTAAATCAGGTACGTATGTCCAATAATTATCGGATGATATTATCAGCAAAGCATTATAAGAGTTATGAGTATAAGGTCATTCTATTTCATTAAATATCCAATTATCATATATCAGTTCAAAAATTGATCTTTGAAATAAGATCAATTGAAGGTTGTTTCCAGTGATCTTAAATTCTCAATTATCATATGATAATTATTGGACACGCGTATCTTATTCTAATTTTCAGTAAATCCGGTACGTATGTCCAATAATTATCGGATGATATTATCAGCAAAGCATTATAAGAGTTATGAGTATAAAGTCATTCTATTTCATTAAATATCCAATTATCATATATGGTAATTAGTGGACAAACGTATTTCATTTTAATTTTTAATAAATGGAATACGTATGTTCAATACTTATCGGATGATATTATCAGCAAAGCGTTATAAGAGTTATGTGTGTAAAATCAGTTCAAAAATGGATCTATGAAATAAGATCAATTGAAGGTTGTTTCCAGTGATCTTAAATTCTCAATTATCATATGATAATTATTGGACACGCGTATCTTATTCTAATTTTCAGTAAATCCGGTACGTATGGCCAATAATTATCGGATGATATTATCAGCAAAGCATTACAAGATTTATGAGTATACGATCATTCTATTTCATTAAATATTCAATTATCATATATCAGTTCAAAAATTGATCTTTGAAATAAGATCAATTGAAGGTTGTTTCAAGTGATCTTAAATTTTCAATTATCATATGATAATTATTGGACAGGCGTATCTTATTCTAATTTTCAGTAAATCAGGTACGTATGTCCAATAATTATCGGATGATATTATCAGCAAAGCATTATAAGAGTTATGAGTATAAGGTCATTCTATTTCATTAAATATCCAATTATCATATATCAGTTCAAAAATTGATCTTTGAAATAAGATCAATTGAAGGTTGTTTCCAGTGATCTTAAATTCTCAATTATCATATGATAATTATTGGACACGCGTATCTTATTCTAATTTTCAGTAAATCCGGTACGTATGTCCAATAATTATCGGATGATATTATCAGCAAAGCATTATAAGAGTTATGAGTATAAGGTCATTCTATTTCATTAAATATCCAATTATCATATATGGTAATTAGTGGACAAACGTATTTCATTTTAATTTTTAATAAATGGAATACGTATGTTCAATACTTATCGGATGATATTATCAGCAAAGCGTTATAAGAGTTATGTGTGTAAAATCAGTTCAAAAATGGATCTATGAAATAAGATCAATTGAAGGTTGTTTCCAGTGATCTTAAATTCTCAATTATCATATGATAATTATTGGACACGCGTATCTTATTCTAATTTTCAGTAAATCCGGTACGTATGGCCAATAATTATCGGATGATATTATCAGCAAAGCATTACAAGATTTATGAGTATACGATCATTCTATTTCATTAAATATTCAATTATCATATATCAGTTCAAAAATTGATCTTTGAAATAAGATCAATTGAAGGTTGTTTCAAGTGATCTTAAATTTTCAATTATCATATGATAATTATTGGACAGGCGTATCTTATTCTAATTTTCAGTAAATCAGGTACGTATGTCCAATAATTATCGGATGATATTATCAGCAAAGCATTATAAGAGTTATGAGTATAAGGTCATTCTATTTCATTAAATATCCAATTATCATATATGGTAATTAGTGGACAAACGTATTTCATTTTAATTTTTAATAAATGGAATACGTATGTTCAATACTTATCGGATGATATTATCAGCAAAGCGTTATAAGAGTTATGTGTGTAAAATCAGTTCAAAAATGGATCTATGAAATAAGATCAATTGAAGGTTGTTTCCAGTGATCTTAAATTCTCAATTATCATATCATAATTATTGGACACGCGTATCTTATTCTAATTTTCAGTAAATCAGGTACGTATGTTCAATAATTATCGGATGATATTATCAGCAAAGCATTATAAGAGTTCTGAGTATAAGGTCATTCTATTTCATTAAATATCCAATTATCATATATCAGTTTGATCTTTGAAATAAGATCAATTGAAGGTTGTTTCCAGTGATCTTAAATTTTCAATTATCATATGATAATTATTGGACAGGCGTATCTTATTCTAATTTTCAGTAAATCAGGTACGTATGTCCAATAATTATCGGATGATATTATCAGCAAAGCATTATAAGAGTTATGAGTATAAGGTCATTCTATTTCATTAAATATCCAATTATCATATATGGTAATTAGTGGACAAACGTATTTCATTTTAATTTTTAATAAATGGAATACGTATGTTCAATACTTATCGGATGATATTATCAGCAAAGCGTTATAAGAGTTATGTGTGTAAAATCAGTTCAAAAATGGATCTATGAAATAAGATCAATTGAAGGTTGTTTCCAGTGATCTTAAATTCTCAATTATCATATGATAATTATTGGACACGCGTATCTTATTCTAATTTTCAGTAAATCCGGTACGTATGGCCAATAATTATCGGATGATATTATCAGCAAAGCATTACAAGATTTATGAGTATACGATCATTCTATTTCATTAAATATTCAATTATCATATATCAGTTCAAAAATTGATCTTTGAAATAAGATCAATTGAAGGTTGTTTCCAGTGATCTTAAATTCTCAATTATCATATGATAATTATTGGACACGCGTATCTTATTCTAATTTTCAGTAAATCCGGTACGTATGTCCAATAATTATCGGATGATATTATCAGCAAAGCATTATAAGAGTTCTGAGTATAAGGTCATTCTATTTCATTAAATATCCAATTATCATATATCAGTTTGATCTTTGAAATAAGATCAATTGAAGGTTGTTTCCAGTGATCTTAAATTTTCAATTATCATATGATAATTATTGGACAGGCGTATCTTATTCTAATTTTCAGTAAATCAGGTACGTATGTCCAATAATTATCGGATGATATTATCAGCAAAGCGTTATAAGAGTTATGTGTGTAAAATCAGTTCAAAAATGGATCTATGAAATAAGATCAATTGAAGGTTGTTTCCAGTGATCTTAAATTCTCAATTATCATATCATAATTATTGGACATACATCTTGATTTTAATTTTTAATAATTCAATTCGTATGTTCAATAATTATCGGATGATATTATCAGCAAAGCATTATAAGAGTTCTGAGTATAAGGTCATTCTATTTCATTAAATATCCAATTATCATATATCAGTTTGATCTTTGAAATAAGATCAATTGAAGGTTGTTTCCAGTGATCTTAAATTTTCAATTATCATATGATAATTATTGGACAGGCGTATCTTATTCTAATTTTCAGTAAATCAGGTACGTATGTCCAATAATTATCGGATGATATTATCAGCAAAGCATTATAAGAGTTATGAGTATAAGGTCATTCTATTTCATTAAATATCCAATTATCATATATGGTAATTAGTGGACAAACGTATTTCATTTTAATTTTTAATAAATGGAATACGTATGTTCAATACTTATCGGATGATATTATCAGCAAAGCGTTATAAGAGTTATGTGTGTAAAATCAGTTCAAAAATGGATCTATGAAATAAGATCAATTGAAGGTTGTTTCCAGTGATCTTAAATTCTCAATTATCATATGATAATTATTGGACACGCGTATCTTATTCTAATTTTCAGTAAATCCGGTACGTATGGCCAATAATTATCGGATGAAATTATCAGCAAAGCATTATAAGAGTTCTGAGTATAAGGTCATTCTATTTCATTAAATATCCAATTATCATATATCAGTTTGCTCTTTGAAATAAGATCAATTGAAGGTTGTTTCAAGTGATCTTAAATTTTCAATTATCATATGATAATTATTGGACAGGCGTATCTTATTCTAATTTTCAGTAAATCAGGTACGTATGTCCAATAATTATCGGATGATATTATCAGCAAAGCGTTATAAGAGTTATGTGTGTAAAATCAGTTCAAAAATGGATCTATGAAATAAGATCAATTGAAGGTTGTTTCCAGTGATCTTAAATTCTCAATTATCATATGATAATTATTGGACACGCGTATCTTATTCTAATTTTCAGTAAATCCGGTACGTATGGCCAATAATTATCGGATGATATTATCAGCAAAGCATTATAAGAGTTCTGAGTATAAGGTCATTCTATTTCATTAAATATCCAATTATCATATATGGTAATTAGTGGACAAACGTATTTCATTTTAATTTTTAATAAATGGAATACGTATGTTCAATACTTATCGGATGATATTATCAGCAAAGCGTTATAAGAGTTATGTGTGTAAAATCAGTTCAAAAATGGATCTATGAAATAAGATCAATTGAAGGTTGTTTCCAGTGATCTTAAATTCTCAATTATCATATGATAATTATTGGACAGGCGTATCTTATTCTAATTTTCAGTAAATCAGGTACGTATGTCCAATAATTATCGGATGATATTATCAGCAAAGCGTTATAAGAGTTATGTGTGTAAAATCAGTTCAAAAATGGATCTATGAAATAAGATCAATTGAAGGTTGTTTCCAGTGATCTTAAATTCTCAATTATCATATGATAATTATTGGACAGGCGTATCTTATTCTAATTTTCAGTAAATCCGGTACGTATGGCCAATAATTATCGGATGATATTATCAGCAAAGCATTACAAGAGTTATGAGTATACGATCATTCTATTTCATTAAATATTCAATTATCATATATCAGTTCAAAAATTGATCTTTGAAATAAGATCAATTGAAGGTTGTTTCCAGTGATCTTAAATTCTCAATTATCATATGATAATTATTGGACACGCGTATCTTATTCTAATTTTCAGTAAATCCGGTACGTATGGCCAATAATTATCGGATGATATTATCAGCAAAGCATTACAAGAGTTATGAGTATACGATCATTCTATTTCATTAAATATTCAATTATCATATATCAGTTCAAAATTGATCTTTGAAATAAGATCAATTGAAGGTTGTTTCCAGTGATCTTAAATTTTCAATTATCATATGATAATTATTGGACACGCGTATCTTATTCTAATTTTCAGTAAATCCGGTACGTATGGCCAATAATTATCGGATGATAATATCAGCAAAGCATTACAAGAGTTATGAGTATACGATCATTCTATTTCATTAAATATTCAATTATCATATATCAGTTCAAAAATGGATCTATGAAATAAGATCAATTGAAGGTTGTTTCCAGTGATCTTAAATTCTCAATTATCATATGATAATTATTGGACACGCGTATCTTATTCTAATTTTCAGTAAATCAGGTACGTATGTTCAATAATTATCGGATGATATTATCGGCAAAGCATTATAAGAGTTATGAGTATACGATCATTCTATTTCATTAAATATTCAATTATCATATATCAGTTCAAAAATTGATCTTTGAAATAAGATCAATTGAAGGTTGTTTCCAGTGATCTTAAATTTTCAATTATCATATGATAATTATTGGACAGGCGTATCTTATTCTAATTTTCAGTAAATCCGGTACGTATGTCCAATAATTATCGGATGATATTATCAGCAAAGCATTATAAGAGTTATGAGTATAAGGTCATTCTATTTCATTAAATATCCAATTATCATATATGGTAATTAGTGGACAAACGTATTTCATTTTAATTTTTAATAAATGGAATACGTATGTTCAATACTTATCGGATGATATTATCAGCAAAGCGTTATAAGAGTTATGTGTGTAAAATCAGTTCAAAAATGGATCTATGAAATAAGATCAATTGAAGGTTGTTTCCAGTGATCTTAAATTCTCAATTATCATATGATAATTATTGGACACGCGTATCTTATTCTAATTTTCAGTAAATCACGTACGTATGTCCAATAATTATCGGATGATATTATCAGCAAAGCATTATAAGAGTTATGAGTATAAGGTCATTCTATTTCATTAAATATCCAATTATCATATATGGTAATTAGTGGACAAACGTATTTCATTTTAATTTTTAATAAATGGAATACGTATGTTCAATACTTATCGGATGATATTATCAGCAAAGCGTTATAAGAGTTATGTGTGTAAAATCAGTTCAAAAATGGATTTATGAATTAAGATCAATTGAAGGTTCTTTCCAGTGATCTTAAATTCTCAATTATCATATGATAATTATTGGACAGGCGTATCTTATTCTAATTTTCAGTAAATCCTGTACGTATGTCCAATAATTATCGGATGATATTATCAGCAAAGCATTATAAGAGTTATGAGTATAAGGTCATTCTATTTCATTAAATATCCAATTATCATATATGGTAATTAGTGGACAAACGTATTTCATTTTAATTTTTAATAAATGGAATACGTATGTCCAATAATTATCGGATGATATTATCAGCAAAGCATTATAAGAGTTATGAGTATAAGGTCATTCTATTTCATTAAATTCTCAATTATCATATGATAATTATTGGACACGCGTATCTTATTCTAATTTTCGGTAAATCAGGTACGTATGTCCAATAATTATCGGATGATATTATCAGCAAAGCATTACAAGAGTTATGAGTATACGATCATTCTATTTCATTAAATATTCAATTATCATATATCAGTTCAAAAATTGATCTTTGAAATAAGATCAATTGAAGGTTGTTTCCAGTGATCTTAAATTTTCAATTATCATATGATAATTATTGGACACGCGTATCTTATTCTAATTTTCAGTAAATCAGGTACGAATGTCCAATAATTATCGGATGATATTATCAGCAAAGCGTTATAAGAGTTATGTGTGTAACAGCAGTTCAAAAATGGATCTATGAAATAAGATCAATTGAAGGTTGTTTCCAGTGATCTTAAATTCTCAATTATCATATGATAATTATTGGACACGCGTATCTTATTCTAATTTTCGGTAAATCAGGTACGAATGTCCAATAATTATCGGATGATATTATCAGCAAAGCGTTATAAGAGTTATGTGTGTAACATCAGTTCAAAAATGGATCTATGAAATAAGATCAATTGAAGGTTGTTTCCAGTGATCTTAAATTCTCAATTATCATATGATAATTATTGGACACGCGTATCTTATTCTAATTTTCAGTAAATCAGGTACGAATGTCCAATAATTATCGGATGATATTATCAGCAAAGCATTATAAGAGTTATGAGTATAAGGTCATTCTATTTCATTAAATTCTCAATTATCATATGATAATTATTGGACACGCGTATCTTATTCTAATTTTCGGTAAATCAGGTACGTATGTCCAATAATTATCGGATGATATTATCAGCAAAGCATTACAAGAGTTATGAGTATACGATCATTCTATTTCATTAAATATTCAATTATCATATATCAGTTCAAAAATTGATCTTTGAAATAAGATCAATTGAAGGTTGTTTCCAGTGATCTTAAATTTTCAATTATCATATGATAATTATTGGACAGGCGTATCTTATTCTAATTTTCAGTAAATCACGTACGTATGTCCAATAATTATCGGATGATATTATCAGCAAAGCGTTATAAGAGTTATGTGTGTAAAATCAGTTCAAAAATGGATTTATGAATTAAGATCAATTGAAGGTTCTTTCCAGTGATCTTAAATTCTCAATTATCATATGATAATTATTGGACACGCGTATCTTATTCTAATTTTCAGTAAATCAGGTACGTATGTTCAATAATTATCGGATGATATAATCAACAATGGATTATAAGAGTTATGTGTGTAAAATCAGTTCAAAAATGGATCTATGAAATAAGATCAATTAAAGGTTGTTTCCAGTGATCTTAAATGCTCCAGTATTATAGGATAATTTTTGGACTTGATATGGTAAGTGAATTTTTAATTTGCATATTGAATCAAATGGGAAGATTATGAGAACTTCGATAATCACATAAAATGGAAATTATGAAGAGAGTGAATACATACATATATAGGAAATGCGTGCTTATCAAAACCGTTTTAATCTATATCATATTATAAATTTGTTAACATGCTATAGTAAAAATGAAGTTATCCCTCGTACTTATCCAATCTTTATATTCTAGATTTGATGATCCATCGCTTTATGTGGTGGTAGTCCTCCATGGCATCGAGAGCATGCTTGCCCAAAAGGTATATAAATTATAAACTTTGCCCATGTCAGTTTTTTATGTTATTCTCATATAGCCAGCCTTTATTTGAGAAATTAAAATTGGAAATTTGTGAAAAATGTGCACATATATGCACATAGTACCTTTTTCATTTCTGCTACGTAAGTATTATCAACAACTTTATTCCTCCATCAACAGCAGACAAAATGTTGCCAGCGCTACTGTGGAGTGACCAATATTAAAAGTGGGTCTAAGTTGTGTTCATCGAGAACACAAATTTAACACAGAATTCTGATTGCAATAAGAAAAACAAATTTCGTTCGTTCTCTCTGTCAAAGACCATTAAAATATATAGACTGGACCAAAGAATATAAAACATATAATTCATACTCTTTGACTCGGGGTTTGCGAGAGATGATGAGATGATGATGTGTGTCAAAACAAAGAGTATGAATTATATTTTGAAAATGGCATAAGTCACTCTGGTTTCGACATGAAATATTCAAGGGTTTGTATTATAACACGTTGGAAACTATTAGTGGCGAATTTAGAAAAGATGTATTGGTGTTTATTATCCCAGGATACTTATATATGTCGTAGTGTAAATTATTTTTATGGCATCTTCTATATCTGAATTTTCGCATCATATTTTTTTATGGTTTCAACGTTCTTGACAGTTAGTTGCTTGCTGTAGAATATTAATTTGTTGTAAGTATGGTTGAAAGTATACCATAATTAACAGCAATTTTTGATTTCAGTGCCTTTTTGGATCTCTGAAATTAAATTAGAAAAGATGAACTACGAAGCTTTGCCATTATTTAACTGTTTCTCTCAATTGTTCTTACTTCAATGAACCAAAAATCATATTTTCGAAGGCAAAAGTACTAAATTAACTGTTACTTTGTCTAACGATTTTGATGTACAGAAGAATTTTGTATACATTTTGTCCTTATAGAGAGGTAACTCGTTATAGAGGAGTTCCACTATATGTCTGCGTGATAACACCATATAACATTAACATTACACTTTGAAAGTATACAGTATGTGTATGTATTGATTCTTAAATTGGAATTCCATGATTTCTGTTGTGTTTTTTTGCTTTTAATAGCTCATAACAATATTTAATACTTTTTGCCCGTACTAAAAAAGGAACATTTCCAAATATGTACTTGAGTGCATCTCCACAATTTTGAGTGAAAATGCTGGTTCGACCACTTCTCACCATCGAACCATCGAACACCATGATTTCTACAAAAAAAAAAAACGGCCTCATACTGAGAGCTCTGTCTGCTCTATATGTTTTATTCTCTTTGGTATATATATGGTGTTATCACGCAGACATATAATGGAACTCCTCTATAACGAATTACCTCTCTATAACAACAAAATGTATAAAAAATTTGCCTATGCTTTTGCCTTCGAAAATATGATTTCTAACTTAATTTCAGAGATAAAGGCACTGAAATCAAAAATTGCTGATAATTATGGTATACTTTCAACCATACTTACAACAAATTAATATTCTACAGCAAGCAACTGTCAAGAACGTTGAAAGCATAAAAAAATATGATGCGAAAATTCAGATATTGAAGATGCCATAAAAATAATTTACACTGCGACAAATATAAGTATCCTGGGATAATAAACACCAATACATCTTTTCTAAATTCGCCACTAATAGTTTCCAACGTGTTAAAATACAAACCCTTCAATACTTTATGCTCTTTGACCAGAGTGCCTTATGGCATTTTCAAAATAAACGCCTCATTTCTTCATCTTCTCAAAAGGTCTTTCCGTGGAGACCAATGAAATGGTCATGCATTTAAAGCACAAATTCCTTTTGCGCCACCTATTGATTTTATTGCATCTTATTTGCACTCAATACAAGAGGAAACCAAGAGGAAAAAAACTCAAAATTAACATTTTGCATCACAAAATTCTCTTTCGGAATGTTTGGGAATGATATTTTACATTTTATGCAGGAACAATTGGAAACCAAAAGGAAAAAAAACTCAAAATTCTGTTCTGAAATGTTATTAAAATTCTTCATTTATTTTTTCACTCATGTTTACAATAGTACAGGTAACAGAATCAGAACATTTCCATTTTTATAATCATTTATTTATTTATTTATATAATGCTGACAATGAGTTTAAATTAATAGTTAACATTAATTAGAGGTAGCCATGGCTGCTAGTGCCTTAAGCTAGTGGGTGTTAATTAGTACAACGTGATAGACATAGTATTCAACCTACTTAGTACTACTTTTGCTTATTTAATAATTGTTTAGATTTATCTGTAATATGTAGATTATTATAAAAAGGAAGAGATTTAGATTAAGAATAATTGCCAAACTCATCGAAACAATATGGAATCCAAGTGCCAAATGTAAAGTCCACTCGTTCACCATGCCTCATAATGTAGACTTTCCGATTGCGTGTATTGCATGTCTCTTGGGGCATGTGGATCGACGAATGTTCCGAGTGCAAGCTGAGTGTATCATCTGCTCTGGGTGCCTGTGGTGGAGATGGTTCAACTAGGATTTCATCGATCTGTTTAAGGACTGACGAAGCAGTCACAGATATATTGGTCGTTATCTCAATTGTTGGTGTACTGGGATTATGTTGATGGGCCACATGATTATTGGTCAACTGTACTGTGGGTATTTCCAAACAAGGTTGCAATGTCTTACGCAAATACTTCTCAACACTTTGTTCAGACTCTTCAGTGAAGGAGGAGCCTTCAATAATATCCGGATGTAGTAAGCCAACTAGAGATATGAGAAAGTAATAATGCAATCGATGGGAAATCATTTTGTAACTCACTATGATGTAGATCACGATGTCGTTCATCCGGTTCAATTGATATGCTGCGTCCATCGACTATGTCGATTTCTTCTGCTGAAGTCAGTGATGGTGTTATGGATTTTGATAATTGCACAGCACGATGTAAGGTCCAAGCATCCGATTCTGCTGTACGTTCTGTATAGTTCACTGGCAAGTGACCAGTGCTGCCTGTTAGCCAAGAAATGCCTTCAGCCCAACCATCACAAGAATTGTCGACAGCATCGCTATTCAAGTAAATGTAATCACCAATACGCAACTCAAGTTCATCAGTCTCATGGGGACTGTGAGGATATACAACTTTTTGCACCTATAAAATTGAAATGCAAGTATTAACTTCAAAGAACTTATAGAAGCATTTTACTAACCTGCTTGGTGGCAAGTCGTGGATCACGTGAATACAAACGTAATTCCCAATTGGAAGCACAAGATGCATCCAATGATTCAACGAGCGTTTTCAATGTATTAAATTGTGCCTGTGGGAATTGATAGCCCAAAGTCAGGTGTAGGCTTTTGACATGTGGTTCAAGTGAAATCGCTAGAGTGTATAAACATAAGTATATAAAAATGGATTAGTACCATGGCATGGATAATGATTTAATGGTAAAATAGAAAACTACAAAAGCCATGCAACAAAAAAGTTAATCAACAAATAAGAATTTCAATTTTAATTTCAATTTTTTGCCTCTAACATCGACTGCTGCGCGGTATACAGCGCGTGCCGGAGGATACTGCGCCGCACCATGGGAATCATGCCACAATGGCATCCAATTGCTCATAGGTGTCACTAATTACTGTAAGTGAGTAAGGAGCAGGAGGTGGAAGTGAAGTATTGCCCAAAGCACCAATCAACCAATCATCAATCAATCCAACAACAGTCGCATGTTTGTGTTTTTTTTGTGCGTTTGTTTGTTTGTTAGCAATTAACGAAATATAAGAAAAGAATGTACACCACCAAAAGTAGTAGTAGTAGTAGATTAAGGCCACCAAAGTGTGCATAGAGCAAACTAAAACCAAAAAATGATTCAAAAGTAAAAGTTGCCCACTTGCATTTGCATACTTGAATTGGACACCTCCTTGACGTATTGCAACGCTAAACGCTTCAAATAGTTCGCATCGTCTTCAGCCACAAAGAAGCCCATAAAGTTCTGGCTCATATATGGTTCCAGTTTAATAGGGCGATCCAATAGGGCTCCACTCATGTCAACAATTTGCTTCAAAGCCTTGGATAATTGCAGTGAACACTCATCGGGTGCCTGACATTTAATACAATTTTTAATATAAAAACACAAATTTATGCTACTGTATTGTATTGAAAAGAGGTCGGCAGTAGCAATGGCAAGGAGGAAATAATTTTTAAGTTTCATTATTATTTTATTTTTTGGTTTTTTATATTTTTTAGTTTCATTATTATTTTATTTGAATTAAAGTAATGCATTTTTGGAAAACATGAATTGGTTTTTTTTTCATCAAATGCTCATTGCACTCTATGAAGCTTCTTTCATTTCCGTAGGAAACGAATAGCTGCTCAGCAACACTCTTTTCTTGAGTGCATTCAACAAAATTCACAATTTGCATTAACATTTGAGTGATTTGAGTGAGTCTGTTCCATCAAACCCCATCCAACACACTCAATTCACATTCCCCATGAAAGCTAAGAGGCACGCCGATAATAAAGAGAGCTCTGTCCAGTCTATATGTTTTAATAGTCTTTATGTTTTATTCTCTTTGGCTTGTGAATGTGAAATGCAATTTGACAAAAAGCTAGTGGATGCGAACAAAATTCAATTTGACAAAGAACGGTCACTTTAATAAACGCACAAAGCCAAAGACTATATAAAGCCAAACTGCATGAAATCCGTCGACTGTGTCTGCGTATGTTGCGTATCGTGCGGGTCATACGTCAACTACATGGTAGACGTCGAGGGCGTAAACAGAAAAGAGTGGGAAATTCAAATTGCAATTACTCAACACGTCCATTTACTTTAATTGTCAGAATAACAAAAAGATAAAAGTGATTGGCAAACATAAGTGCAATTTGAATTCCTTGTTTACATAAATAGTAAATATAAAGTTATATTTTATTCGAAGTCAATATCATAAAAAGAACAAAGCTTTGTAGTTCCGAAAGCAGTTGACAGGTGGCAAAATTGAAGGTGACTAACTTTTACGTAGTATCCGTCGACTAAGTCGGCTATGTAGTTTGCTTCACGCGAATCAATACAATTCAACTTTATACGTCACTGCATCAAACGGAACGCACGGTTGACGGTGCTATGTAGTTTAAGCTTAACTAAATAAAGTCATAGTCTTTGACGAAGCCGATGAAAACAAACACGACGCGACGGCGGGCTTGAAAACATTTGAACCACCACAAATGTTATTTTCATTCATTCATTCATTCATTCCGTCGTCGTTCGAATCATTTGTCGTGTTGTGAAGTTAATAAATTTATTTACTGGTAATTTTTTGTTTTGTTTTTCTCTCTGTTTTGTTCTTGCAAAAAGAAATTTAATTAAAATGGAAAATAAATAGGCACAGATGATAAATTTATAAAATCAGTTGAGCTCCTCTCTCCCGTAGTCTCTGGAAGTGAGTGCAAAGTGCAATAACTGTCGATAAATAAATATACAAGCGGTATTTTTTTGTTTTGTTTTTGTTTGGTGTTTTGAAGTTAAAGTTTAGTGTTTTTTTTTTTTGTTTTTAAATACTGCGTTTGCGCAACTCCTGATTTGTGACGACAAAGAATGAATTTGATTATTGATTAATTCAAATAAAAAATAAATTTCTTCATGTCATGTTTATAAAGGTATCCTGATAACTTCAATTCAATTCAATTCCATTGTATGTACGCGTATATTTGTTTTGTAATATAAAAATAACACAATAATTGCCATCACCACATCAACACATCACCATCATAATCACTAATACTATCATCAACATCATCATCATCATCACTTTCATTGTAATCGTTATTGTTATTATGCTTTGCTGTTTTTTTTTTTTTTTTCATTGTCGTAACAATAATAAAATGCAATTAAAGTCACTAAATAAATTACAACAAATTGAATAAAAATGCCTTTAAAAAAGACAACTGAGAAATAAGATGAACTCAAAAACAATAAAAGCAACGAACGCAACGCACAAACGAAAGCGAAGGCGAACGAATGAATTAAAAAAGCGGGAAAATGAAGAAGAATTGACGCAATAAGCATGCGTGCCTGCAAAAGTGTGTTGTCTGTTGAGTGAGTGAGCTTGTGTGGGTGTGGGTGTGGGTAAAAGTGAAGTGAAAAGAAGGAATGAGCAAATGAATTAGTGAAGTAATGAATGAAGGAAAATGTCCCCGTATGCCGTTCTCTCCCAATCAAACACTCCTCCTTTACTCCGCTATAACTTTATTAATGTGTGTGAGATGATGCAGTCAATGTCATTGTATTACTAATAAACTAATCCAGTGGTTTTTAAACTGCAGTCGGTGGAGTTGAGAGGGTCTGCGATGCCAACAACATCGTTATTTTTATCAATTATATTATATATAAAATACAGAATAAGAGAAAGAGGGGAAAGATTATTTGTTCCCTACCCTAACACAATTCCTAAGAATCCCAAATTCGATCATAACAAATTTGGTTGAGAAAGTGGGCCTCGTATAGATTTAATATATGGGTTACAATCCTGATTAAATTAAGATGTAAAACGCGATAAGAAGGGGATAAGATCCACTGAGATATGCTACAAACATCATGACATACTACAACAATAATAATAGCTGTTCACAGTAGTGTGCAATGTATAATAAATTTATTCAATGAGCATTTCAAGTAACTTTTTCTTTTTAAATATCATAGTACTATTAAAAATAAATTTGCATAAAGCGTATTATTTAAAAGAATTAAAAGCATGGACTGGACGAGGTGTGGTAAAAAAATAAGAAGAGTAATGCCTAGTCCCAAGGGTCTGTAATGTAATTTTTGCTACATTATCTATTGCATGAATACAATGATTAACACAAACCAGTCCAGTCAATATTATATGTATTTAAGTTGTATTATCAAAAAAACCAAAAAAGCCAGTGTAGTATGTGATAAAAATTCATTGCCATTGCCATTTAATTGTTTTTATTTTTTTTATTTTTGTTTAATAACAGATGAGCTTCAGCTTTCAGGGTATGCCAAATTTATATGAAATTTCTAATACTTACCATATATATTAAACCTGAGAAAGGAGAGGAGGAGCGGCATTCGAAAAGAAGCATTCAATCTACATTCTCGGTGGTCGGACTTTGGAGCATGTGTAGTAGTAGTAGTCTACAGAAGTAGACCCGTTCTTTAATAACCACATCTCGTATATGAATATTCTATTCTATGTAGTATTGTATATGCAATTACACGTAATTCTTTTTAATTTATTTTTCATAATACTCATCTAATTCAATTTGTGGGCATCAACTTGAAACAAAAACAAAAACAAATATCTAAACCGGTTAATAAGTATTGGATTTTTAATTCATCTCATTCAAACCAACAACAACAATAGTATTGTACTACATTTGTTTTTCATCTTCTCTATAAAGATACTACATTATTTATAACTTTTCTTAAACATACTCGTATAAATAGCATCGATATCGATATTGACATCAATGGCCAGCAAATACCAGCAAACATAATTGGTGATTGCTTGCAAAAGAAAGACTATTATATGTATATGGTACAAATGTTTTGGGAACGCCAACAACATCCTCATCCTCAAACAAAAGAACAACCATCAAAGCATTTGAATTTTAATTTCAATCTGCGAATCGCTGTTAATGTTCATACAAAGATGACAAAAACACAAGTCAATTGTCAGCAGCCACATCAGCACCAGCAATGCCAACGGCAACAGGCAGCGGCGGCGGCGACAACTTCATCATCATCATCATCAACAACAACAACAGCAACAATGGCAACAGTAAAGTGCACACAAGGAGGAGAAAGTGCAACAACAGAAACAACACTAGAATCCAACAACATCAAGAACAAAAATAATATAAATATTGTCAATAGTAGCAGCGACGGCAACGGAGACGGCAACGGAGACGGCGATGGCGATGGTGTCGGTGTCGGTGACAACTATTGCAACATTTATTCAACGACAACGACAACAGCCTGCAGCAAAGGCGGCATATCCTTTATTATAATCATGAATTTATTGTTATTGTTGCTGGTATCCTGTGATGTTTGCAACTCACAAATAAACATCAACAGCAAAAGCAAAAGCAACAATAAATCTCCCCATTCACACAATATAATGACGAGTGATGTCAACAACAGTGGCATCAGCAGCAGCAGTGATGATGATAATGATGACAATGCGAATAATTACAACAAATTTACAAAAGATTTCATTAATCCATTCTTGATACAACAAATTGCACTTCCGAATGGTGGAGGAGGAAGGCATGGTGGCGGCCGAGACGGCGGACCACGTAGAAGTTACGATGCGACAAGTGGCAGTAATTTGGAGCTTGTAACACGCACATGTGTCCAACGTTGTGTGATTGAGGTGAGTTAGAAATCTTTATGGTCTCCATTCCACATCTTAGCTAAACGAAAAACACACAACACCTGTTATATACATACACACATACTTCTTAGTAAACTAAAATACAGTCTGAGTTCCACTTATCAATTCATTGCAACAAAGTTGTTTGTGATTTAAGACACAACAACAACTACATACTACAATAATTGCAATACTAGTTATTAACGTATCTACAATAGTTGGAAAACAAACAATAAATTAACATTTTCTAAATAGTAGTAGTATACATACAATATACATATACTTTTGAAAAAAAAAACAATTTCGAAGTTACAATATAAGTAGTATAGTGTAATCGGAATTTCCATAAACTATGGTATGTTCAGTGAATTTTTGATCTTTCCATCATTATTAGATGCATTCGACAATAAAATGTATCGCTACCGTCGTACCCCATCTTTGCAACTGAGAGCATACATAACATGCGTAAGCAAAAACAGATTGGCTAAGGAAGGCACTATCTTAATTGATTACCCTCGTCACACTGATCATATATCATATAGAGATACTCGTATAGTACTTTATGTGATGTCACCAGTGTCAAATGTCTTTACTTATACTTAGTACTTCATTTCGAGTACTTTGTGAAATATGTAAAAGTATTCAAAATTTCTAGTAGAAATAATGCTGCATACTACAATATTTCTATCCGAAATAACTAAAGCTTACCCGGATATAAGAAAATATGTAAAAATATTGAAAAACATTTTCCAACTGCCGCAAAGCAACACATCATCATCATCATCATCATCATCATAAAACAAGCGCAACAAACAATGTCAGCATTTAGCATTAAGAGTTTGACCCTCAACATTTTGCATAATTATTATAAGTTTTATACAATACATATATTGTACTATATATTGTACTATATGTATTGTATATTGTATCTATGTGTCACTATCTGCGATTGTTGTAGTTGTAGTTGTTGTTGTTGTTGGTGGACTGTGGGATGTTTGTGGCATAGACACGCGTCGATCTGAAATTCAATTTTGAATTTAAAAACGTGCCTTATAAATTTCATTGCATTGTTTTGTTTTGTAACATGATCTCGAATTGTGATGCATCTAGCGGAAAAAATTAAAAATAAAATCAAATATCTAAAAACCCAATTGTATTGTATGTTAAGGTCGACTATCGGATACCCTGTGTAGTAGCATCAATGCATCAAATTTAAGAATGATGATGATGATTACATAGTATGTATGTTTTGTTAAAATTATAGATGAATCAATGTACTACCCATTCCCATTCCATTCGGGTATTGTATGGTAACAACTGTAGCTTTAGAACCAGACTAAGAGGAAGACAACCCAAGAAAAATATAACATTCTGGCACTTCTGGTATTCTAGTATTTTATGATCGTACATATGTGTGTTTGCACAAATCCTATATACCCCACATTCTCATATACAATATACATATGTACATACATACCTTATTTTTTATATTCATGATTTGTTAAAAATTACACTAAGGTTCTCATGCAACGAAATCTATGTCTACATATATCTATCAACCTATGTCTGTCCGTCGAATCGTCCATCCGACCGCCCGTCTATCACAACACGATTCTATTTCTATGTAAATCATATCAAAAGTTTTTGAAGTAGTAATCTGAAATTCTGTACATGGACTTTAGTAGCAGTAGTAGTGGTAGTAGTAGTAGTTTTTTTTACCCAAATCATATGTTTCAGACAAGTTAATTCGACCTATTTGATAATTGTATCAGTGATTCCTAAAAACTTACATTACTTATGTAGGTACATTTATTATTGGGACTGTTTGGGGACCACTTTTCTAATAGATACTACATACTTAGTATGTTTCATTGGCAACGAATATATTCATTGTAACTTATGGTAGGTAAATGGTGTTCTTTATCTATAGGATTTTAGAAATACATACTAGAATATAATAAAATCAAAACACATAACCACCACCACATACATACATACATATGTATGAATATTATTAACGCTTGAATTTCATATTAAACGAGTGTTCGTTCGTTCATTCAATTAGATGTATTCGAATTGTAGTGAAATATCGTATCTGTATCAAAAGAATAGCCATGTACAAAATCATACAACAAATTGGGGTTACCTTCATGTTCTATTAAAAATTTGCATATGAAATGCAAACAATCTCGCTTACAAATGAAATTAAATTATTCTTTTAAACGTCATTGAGTCGTCATTAAGACACACATACATACATACTTACATATGTTGCGTATACATCGCATATCATCATATTGTAGTAGTATGTATAATAATGTTGTAGATACACTATTCCTCCATACGGGACATGCATACATCTGCATATAAGTACTGGACTGGGTTGGCAATTTGTTAGTACATAGTACATAGAATCTCTATAGTTTACATGATATGCAATTCAAGTAATTTGGCGCCACACAATGGATCCTAGTACGTAGTACGTACTGCAGCTTGATAAAATTATGGCATAGCAATGTCATTAATAAAGCATCTTTAATTTGTAGAGTTGCTAAAGATAATATCATGGACATACATCTGTATGTATGTATGTATGTAGTTTTCATTTGATTCACTCATCACAATTTATCACTTAAAATTACTGAAATCCCCCTCCCCTTGCTTTAATTTACAATTTTACGAGTCAGCCTACGATAGAAATACGAATAAGTGTAACATACATAACATTCATTATTTTTATACGTCGTCATCATTTAATTAGGTTTCATATTTGGACGGAATGAAATTTGTAATCAAGTAATTGGGTACACAATACCATTTTGTGATAGATCTTGAGATCTACATAAAATACCTACTCATAACTTTGTTAGGTTATGGATTAAAAAATTCCAATAAGTATAAAGTATAAGAATCTACTCGTCATAATTGATATACATACATAAGTATGTATTAGGGTTGTAACGGAACTTCGCATCCGCCACCGCATCTGCAGAACATCCGCATGAAATCGTACCTCCGCATCCGCCTCCGCATATTTTTTACGGAGTTTTAGCGGAGGTATGTTTACATTTTTTCATTGCGTGCTCCCTTTCACATCCCATATCCAAATTTCCAAAAAAAAAATAATTGAAGACATCAATTCAAGATTTTGTGATCTTCCAAGCAATACATTGTATTCGGACCCACGCGTGGCCACGGTACAAATTAAAGTATTTGATGAAATTGTTAAGTACAAAGTTCAATCTGAACTAATGCCTTTGCTAACGCTGCATGACTTGGGTCTTGTATAAGCTTCAAGTCGCCAATAGACATAGGATTAATAAAACTCAACTTCAATCTTTTTTCCGATCGTACGTGCTTACTTATCTTCGCCACCAGGATCGGTTCTAAGCGAGCAAATATTTAGTGGAGCCGGTTTAGTTTTTGAACCATTGTGAAATTGGTAAGAAGGTGACAAAGCTACAAAATTGTTGTTTATTAAGAATAATTTCCCCTCTTATCAATCTTGATTACCAATAGTTACTTATATACTACATACATGTATAGTATACTTTGTAGTGTACTTATGGGTACATCTTTGTTAGCCCACCTCCGCCTTCGTTAACATCCGCATCCGCGGAGGTCAAACTCTAGACCTCCGAATCCGCCTCCGCTAAAATGACCATTGTTACAACCATAGTATGTATGTATGATTGTATGTATTATACATACTGATATCTTGATAAATTATTTGGGGTCCTCACGAGATTGCATAAACTGCATAAACAACCGCTGCATAAACTAAGTGACAGTTAGTCCTTACGAGTATAAACAAAATTGGAACATTTGCGTAAGATTGTGCGACGACGATTGAGTTGAGTCAATTGCATAAAATATTAGCGTTGCCACAGTGGTAATTAATTGTCTGGCAACTCTGCCGAAATTATATGGCAAAAGTGAAATGTTTTACAAATTTAATTTAAACAGAAAATAAAAGTACGATTAGTACATTATATTCTAATTATTGAATGCAATTTCTGCAGTTAATTTAATTAATTTGACTCTTTCACTTCTTAACCAACATGCTCGCAAGTTCCACGTGTGTGTATAACCAAAACAAAAAACAGCTGTTCGTGATGCAAAATATCCAGTGTGAACGAAAAAACCCATCAACGTGATGTACTTTGGTGTAAATTGCATTTTAGATTGACAGTTATGCTTGCCAGAACAGCTGATTGCATCAATTTATACACCGCCAACCGTTTCGGTACCTTCACCGCCGCAATTCATGCAAACTCGTGAGGATCCCAATTATTTTTTTACAATGCTATATTGTATCTGACCAATCATCTGATCTGTTTTGTTGTTAGACAAATACTTATGTACATATTTTCACTTAAGTGTTGTTGTTTGTTGTCTGCCCTCCCCTCTGACTTTCCTTTCGACTTCATTATTTAAAATTATTGAATGGAGAACTCAACTCAACTCAACTGAACTCAACTTAAATCAATTGTTAATGTTATAAATATGTACATATGTGGGCATGTTAAACATATGACATATGTGACTTTTACTTGTTGTTGTTTTTGGTTGTGTTTGCTATGATTCCATTGACAATACGACCAACCGACTAACCAACCAACCAACCAACCGACTGACTGATTGACTGACGATATGTCCATATGAATGAACAGTGAGTATGATTACGATATTTTAGACATTCCACATAAGAATATAGAATACATAGATACGTATGTATAATACATATGTATAATGATGTGTGTGGTGTCATAAGTCTAAATAAATGAACAACATACAGAATGTGAAACGAATGATTAAATGAATGAGTTACTAAATGCATGTTTAAACAAAAGAAATACATAAATGGTAAGTGGTTAGATACAATAGATGTGTGGACTAAATACTATTGTAAGTAGAACAATGTTTAATGTATGGTATAATAAGTATTGTACCAAGATTAATCAAGATAGCAATAGAATATGATGTGATGTGATGTGATGTGGTTATTTTCACAAATCATAAAAAGATACGTATTATGGAAGACAAATTTTGATTTGATGTTTAATTTAATTCGCTCTCATATTTCCAAACTGACAATACATTTAAATGAAATGTAGTATATTGTACTTACATACATACATACATATGTAGCTATCTATATATATCTATAGAGGGTATGAATTTGTCGTTTAAGAGAGGTAATTTTGCCGTTTTGTTTGGTTTGGTTTGGTTCGTTTTAATTAAACGACACTACGCGGTCTGGTGACTCTCGAAAGCCCACAATGAGCAACAAACATATTGTGCATAGAAATAACCTCCGTCAATTCACGCTTGTCGTTCACTCTCTGGTTAGTGTGACAAAAATTTATAAAAATTATTACTTTTAATTGAGTCACAATGCGCCAGCAAATGACGAAGATGGCGGCAACAAATCAAGTGATCTGATCCAAGAAAAGCCAAGCCAAGCCACGCCAACCCAACCCACACAAGTATTCTATTTTCATATTGTTCAATAAAATTGAGAAAGAAAGGGTTTTATGATGAATTTTGTTTACTTATTATAAGTACTATATACTTACTATTGTACTTACATACGTCGTTGTGTATTTGCTACACTAAATAATAAATAGCAAGAACTTTTACATGATTTATAACAAATTATTGCATCTATTGATAAATTACATTTTTTACATATTGTATTTGAACTGAACAATCCGTATCTTAATATGTATTATATTATAATATAAATAACTAGAGACCCGTACCCATTTTAATGTCATCATCGGTGGTTTCATCATTCTGAAGCAAACGATGTCAGTTTGAGTTTTTTGCTCTACGACCGATATAAGAAATCGTTCAGTCTTGGCAAAATTTATTTAAATAACTTGAAATTCATTTATTCAAAAAACAAATTATGCAGTAAATTGTGTTTAAGAGTTCGAACTGTGTCGCTACTGTGACTTCGTCGTAATATGCACTGAAACAATAATATGTATCCTCATCATCCAGTTTTCAGCCTCGAGAGTGCGACGACTAAGCTTCGAGGCGTATTTGATGCGTTCTGCAAATCAGGCAATGCGAAGTCGTTGAATTATAGTTTGTTAGTAGGGCCGACAATCCAACCAACAATCTATGCCACCATATAATCAATATACTACAAAGCCTTAATTAGAATTAATGAAAATGTATTGTATGCAATGTATGAAAATATGTATTCTGGAAAACATAAATTACAAATCAAAATCTGTTGCGTGGCTTAGAAGTAATCAGTATCCAAACTTTATGGAACTTCGACTGTGGTTTTCATAGTACTTATGTATTGATTAAAATTCCTCAACTCTCCCTCCCTCTAAAGTAACATCACCTACAAATATGTAGTAAGCAGTTACTATATAGTTACATATTCTAAATTCGATTTAACCAATATTATAGGCGTCTCTTCGGTGGTTGTGCAGAAATGTTGTTCCATTCTTGTGAACAAGTGAACAATTAAATTATTGTAATTTGTATTTTTTATTGCATAAATCATTATTATTGGCATTGATTTTGTTAAAAAGTATGTCTATTTAAATTTACGCATAAATTTGGTCTTTATTGTTTTATTGTGACTTTGTCACGTGATAGTAGTATATACTCATCGTATTCATTTTATTTTTTCATTCAAATCGTTAACCGGTTATTGGTCTCTATAAAATGTTGTATTGTATTGGAGCAGCAGCGTATAGATTTTTTTTAATTAATTATTATAAAAAATTCTGAGAAGCAAAAATTTATACCATATAATATACAATATCAAGAGTTTTAAGCATTTTTTATTTGTTTTTCTTAATTTGCAAATCATTGAGTGGTGCGAAATAAAAGATCGCATGCAACATTAGGTCGGAATTTGCCTGTATATCTACTGTGTGTCATGAAATTTATATAAATTATTCTATAACTTATATAAGTGAATACAAAGGGGTTACTTTTTAAATTGACTTGTTTGTGTTGAACAAGAGACGAGGGATGCTCTTTTACAACGGGCGACGGCAATGGCAACGCCAACAAAACACTGAAGATTCAAATTGAAAAGTTCACATAAGGCAGTTTCATTGCACTTAATACTATGTAATATATATATATGTCTAAAATCCTAAAAGACTAAAAAAAAAAACACGAATGAATGAACTTTTCGATTTCCGTTTCTCACGCCCAGATTTGAATGTTTTTTGCAAACAAAAATAATATTATTGACACATTTTTCCAGGAGGATCTATTTCTTGATGAATACGGCATTAAATGTGAAAAGGGCGACAACAGTGAACAATGTTATAAAACACGCGTAAGTATTGTAAAGTTCTCAGAATATTTTGTTTTGTTTTGTTTTGCTGTAACCTAACCTTGACATAAAAACCTCAATAATTAACACAAAAACCACGACTTGCGTACGACTGGTCCAACTACGCCATCCAACCAACTAACCAACAAAGCAAACGAAATTCGAAACCCCTTAAACAAAAGACAAAATAAGAATTCGTTTTCATATAAGTTCAGTTCAGATTCAGGTACCTTGACGATAGCCAGAAACCAGTCAGTCGTCAGTCAGCCAGCCAAGCAAGTAAACCAACCAACCAACCAACAAGAAACCTTTGTTTTTAGGTGCTAACGACAAACATATAGACAGACAAACATTGACCTAAAACGAAAGGATAAAGTACATATATACATTCATACATACATACACTATAAGCAAAAGTTTTTTTTTTTTTTAAGTAAACTGATACTTGAGGTTTTAGAATTCGGACAAAAGTCACACAATATTGTTTAGACACAGCTCATGCTTAAAGAGTCAAATAAAAATTGGAACAATAATTCAATCAAATATAATACAGTCATAATAGTACAAAGATAGCCGTCAAAACAGCCATGAGACGCCCAAGTAAAATTTGTACATACATATGTATTCAGATTCCTTGTCAGCTATTGAAGCGATAGAAAAGGTTGACAATTCCTCATACTACCCAAACGGTAATCTGCGGACTCTTGAAGAAAAATTACCCGAAATTAAAAAATAAATATGGGTATAAGAGGAAATGCATATGAGGACGAAGCAGCAAAAAAAACTACATTATCACCACTAATCACATCAACAAACTTATATCGGACAGACATAAACAGATGCTGTCGACATACATTCTCACACAAACAATTAGGCACGTCAGTATTAATTCCAATAAGTATAATATTGGAGACTACCTAAAATCATTGGAAATTCGCAAAATACCCAAAACAGGCTAAACAAGACTAATTAGATTACGACTTGGACACACAAGGCTAACAACCAATGTAAATTTTGCATCCTCAACATCACAATCTCAATAGATCATATTTTAAATGAATGCACAATATTCTAAACTCTATGAAACAATATCCCAATCCAAAACCTCTCATAACAATCAACAAATTCCTAAAATCAGCCAAAATTATCCATCTTTTATAGATATAAAACCCAAATTCAATTCTTGTAAGATACTTTTATAGCATATAAAATGTAAAATATTTTCATATTAATTAAGACTAACCCACTAAGTTAAGAACAAAATTTCCGATAGTGTATAAATAAATAAATAAATATGGTTATGTGATATTGTTGTAGTGCACAAAAGGTTGTTCACGATGGTATCGGGCCCTACAGGATTTCGAACCATGCCAGGAAGCATGTGTGAGTATTTAATGACACTATTCACTGTAAAGTATTTGCAATAATGTCATATTAAATTTTACAGAGTTCCACGGAATTCTATCCATACGATTTGCCATGCATCGGTGCTTGTGAGATGGCCCAGAGACATTATTGGCATCTCCAGCGTTTGGCTATGGAAAAATTGGTAAAAACAATAGCTCCAGAAATCGTAAATGCATTAGATGACCAAAAAGAATCGACCACCATTAATGATACATTAATGGTTGCCGTACTACAAAAGAACGATAATAGAGGTGGTGATGGCCTCGGTGTCAGTAAAATGATCACCATTAAATGGCCCATTAAATTTCCAAATAATTATCTTGCCAGCCGCCCGTTTAATATACAATACCAATATGTGCGTGCTAATGAGAGTGAGAGTATATCGACAACAGGAAATGATAATGACGATATCTATAATACATGGTCAAATCTTGCCGATTATGATTGTGATGAGCATTTTGTATGCGAAATATTGGAAGGTCTTATGCCATACACGCGTTATCGGGTAAGTGTTGCCAATGGATGACGTGACATATAATTTGCAAAAGTTTACTTAAACTCTTTCTTCAATAATAGTTTCGCTTTGAATTACCTTTTGGAGAAGTTGCTGCCGATGTATTGTATTCATTGCCCACAGCAATCTTTAAAACACCGGCAGAGGGACCGCCCATTTCAAAGCCAATTATAAGGCATGTATTTGCACTCGATGGCAGTCATATTGCGATTTTTTGGCAGCCTGGTAGATTCACAAATGGACCACTTCAGCATTATCGTGTTTTTATAAAGAGTGCTCGACTAAACGATAGTTTGGTGTCAGCAGAGCTACCGATAAATCGTACATCCTATATTTTTGGTGAATTGCAATCACATGTTAACTATACAATCAGCGTTAGCATGGTAAACATCTATGGGGAGGGTCCAGCAGCCGTTTCGCATGTGCTGACCAAAGCAGCTAATTTGCCAAAATCTGTCGATGGTCTCGAAGATGAGTTAAGTTATATGTTGATTGCGGGCGAATATAGCATAAAACTTAAAGCATTGGATCAGCCGGAAATTGACTCTCGTATCATCTATCAGAGCGATCATTTAATCAGCGACTGTGTGTATGCACAGGACCAAAAGCAACTCTTTGTGATCGATGCGGAAGGCACTATATTCAGGTGTGTGATGGACTCTCATTCTTAGAATATCCATTAAAATGTTGCTTATTAGTCTCTCAACAAAACAAACTGCCCCAAAGGAAGTATATGCACTGCACTTAAACCATTCGGTGATGTCTTTTAAGCCGGCGAGGTTGGCTTTGGATTGGTTAGGGAAACGACTGTACATTGCTGGTGAGGTGAGGATGCTTTCATTAACAATTTTTGTGAATTATTTAATTAAATTTACTGTTTTGGTACAGACTACCATGCAATCCTGGGCGATCATCAGTACAGATTTTTCTGGTGGCAATTTTAAGTATTTGACTACCGAACTATATGATCAGAAAATTCAACAATTGATAGTCGATCCATTGAACGGTTGGCTCTTTTGGACCCATAAAAAAGGTGGACTATCCCGCTTAAATCTTGCCACTGGCCTTCAAGAAATACTCGATGTGGAGACAAATTTCGGTTACATAAGCTGCGATGCTCACCATTGGCTGCTCTATGCATATAATAAAAGTGAGAGTGCCGCTCTTTATGAGCTCAGCTATGATGGAACGTATAGGCGTCGCCTGCTTAATACAACTGATATGATTTCTGGTGAGTGGCAAAGCTTTGTGTACTATTCGAGAGACAGGGTACTGTACGCCACAAATGGTACACAAGTGCTTCGTTATAATTATGCAACACACAAGCAGGATGTATGGCCTTTGACTGAGGATACGGAGTGGTGTTGGCAAATCATTCCCATCGACCAACTAAAGCACACACATCAGCAGCAACAAGCAATGGCTTTGCCATCGGCTCAGCCACATCATTTACAGGCTTTGCTAAGCGCACATACGGCGCAGATCGAGTGGAAGGCACCATCTTTGCATGCCTATCAAAGCGAAGCCGCTTGGCAGCAGTGGGAATATGAATTGGAGATTATGGATGTGAATAGCAACAGCGCGTATAATATACGCAACATCAAGACGACGTACTTCAATGTAGAAAAATTGCAGGCCAACAACCTTTATCGATTGCGCGTACGTACATCAAATCGGTTAGGCGAGTTGAGTGATTGGACTGAGCCACTGTTATCCCGTACTTGGCCTTTGGGTGCACATCGCTTGCATTGGGTCAACGCTGCAGGTGATCTTTATGAAACAAATGAAATTGGTGCGGAGTCTCAATTGCTTGGCAGATTAGCTCCACATCCAACTGAATTGGTGCCACTCAACGGCACAATTTACTATGTGGCAGCAGCCCGTCTGCGCTGTATAAATATCATGAATCCTGAATTAAACTGTACCTTTGGATTTGGTGACAGTATGGGGTCGGTGGGTAGTTTGGCTTATGATTGGCGTGGTGGGCAACTGTATTGGACTGATTTAGCACGCGATTGCGTAATACGTACTGATCTGAGCATAGCTAGTGGTGGTGGTAGCGGTGAACATTGGGAGCTGTTGCCAATTTTCGGAGCTCGTGTAATTCAAGTAGATGCCAATCAAGGTCATATATACTATACAACACAAACGAGTTTGGCTCGGCGGACACTAAATGGAAATTTGGAGCGTGACCAGTTGGAGTACTATCATGTGAATGGTTTCGCTGGCACCATTCGCGCCTTTACGCTTGATCTACAGCAACAGCGAATCTTTTGGATTGTACGGCAACATGAGGGTACAGTACGTTTATTTCGGGCATCACTTGCGGCGAGTAAGCAGGAGAAACTGTTGGATACACTACTGCCACAGGATTGCATGCTTAGAACTTTGCGCTATCTCGATAAAGTGGACGCTCTTGTTTGGTTAATAGATGGCGGCCGACGTGCTGCAATTGCACGAACAACAACTCCAGAAAAAGCGGCCTTCATTGAGCTAGATATTGGCAATACTTCGACGTTTACGTCAGTTCAGTTAAAACCAGAATTCACACCATACTCAGAGATGAGCGTAATGCCACATGCAATTGCTTCGGAAACAATACTCATCGACGATGGCTATTGGGATGATTTTAACATTAAATGGCAGCCCATTACTACTGCGGAGAATTATACTGTTTTCTATAAAGTCTTGATTACATTCGACGAACGCATTCAGACAATGGAGGTTAATGTACCATTTGTCCGTATTACGGATCTTCAACAAGCCCAATTGACACTGAACATTTCAGTGACACCGCACACGGTTTGGCATGCTGGCCCTACAACACATGCTTTACTCAGTACCCCGGCAGCAGCACCTACACAACCAAAACGCTTACGTGTCTTTGTTGACCGTCAGGTGCAGCCATTGTACGAGCCAAACATAACCGCAATCATACGTTGGGATACACCAGAGCATGTGGGACCATATACAGCAGTCGCATACCGCGTTTATTGTTGGAAGGAGGATGAACTTTTCGCGGAACAAGTTTACAACTATAGCGATCAACAGCCATTGGAGGTACGCATCAGTGGCTTAACTGCAGATGAAAGCTACACATTCCAGGTGCAAGCTTTCGTTGCGGGCAGGTCAAGCGGTGGTGAAAAGACCTCATATCATGCAATACATATTAGCCCAGAAGTGCAGGCGATACCTCGTGTTGTTTATGCAACAGCAGAGTATATTGGTGAGCTGGATCTTGATACAAATGCCCGGCGACCCCTTGTACACACGCCTAGCGTTGTCGAGCATTTATCATTAATACCAGGAGAACAACGTCTCCTGTGGGTAAATGAGAATGTTGAACTAATGTCATTCTTACCAGGCGCTGCACCTGTAAAGTTGGCTCGTATGCGTGCCGAGGTTTTAGCTTTGACTGTCGATTGGATTGCGCGCACTATTTTCTGGGCAGAATTGGACACCGAACAGCCACAAACCGTGGCTATTTATCGTTTGGAGCTATGCCAATTCGAGGGTCGTGTTATGAACGGTCAAAAACTTTGGAACACAGAACGTGGCCATTTTCTACGTGATATGCAAATACTACCGTACGCCCAGTCACTACTGTGGCTGGATTATGAAATTGGCACACGTAATGCAACACTTGTGGGACGCAATCTCACCGATGGAAGCTTGCTCAATTACAGGACAGCACCATTGCTGCGCATGTTCGAAGGCAGTTTTGAACCGGAATCTGAAACACTTAATTTAATCGATTACAAAGGAAAATTGTGCGCCTATGATGTACAGCGACAGATTTGCACTACGCTTAAGACCCACTTCAATGTGCTGGCCGACGACATTGTTGATTTGGCACGCGATACTGGCTATCTGTATGCACTAAAGAATAACAGCATACGCGCCTATAATCGACGAAAACAACAACTTGAATATCTTATCGATATAACCGAAGTGCGACTGTTACGGGCCTACAACTATAAATCATATCCGAAGAGACATTGTCTTATCCTACAGCGTTCGAACATAGCACACGATTTTGAACATAACGAAGTACCCAGTGTCATTGACAGTGGTGAGACATATATCAATTTGGCATTACCAACATTGCACACGCAACCAGAATGTTATCTACCGCTGCCAGGTGTCATGTATGAGCTCAATGTGACTGATGACGGTAATCTTAATAGAAGCCATCGCATGATACGCTCAAATCGACGAACGCTTAATATTACACAATTACTGCCTTTCAATGACTACAGCATCGATCTGGTTGCCAGTAGTTATTATCAACATCGTTTAAATCTTCCCAAGTATGTGGCAAAGACTTTACAAGTACGAACCGCGACTGGCAGTCCATCAGTAGCGCAGAACTTCAGTGCTGTGACACTTAGCCCGACTGAAATTGAGGTTAATTGGCAGCCACCCATGGTAAAGAATAGCGAACACATTTGGTATACACTTCATTGGCAACCTGCGCAGGCACAGACAAAAATTGACGGCGACACCAACACCAGCACCAACAATTCTAGTCTGCTCAAGCAACTCGATGAGCAAATTGTAAGCTTTACGATTACCGGTCTAACTCCAGCCACTGAGTACAAGATTTGGTTAGTCGTCTATTCTACACCTACGAAATATAACGATTCAACGACTGCAGTACTGCTCTCAACATATGATGCATTAAATGCTCTTCAACTGATGAATGCAACAGCGCACAATTTGACGCTTAGTTGGCCTGTTGAAAATGATAACCTCACAAGTCTCATACTTATTTGCCATGCGTTGTATGGTGAAGCAGAGAATGAGTTTAGTGTAGACATTGGCAATAATCGAACGCATATACTTATCACTGATCTGGAACCGAAGACTAAGTATGATTTTTATTTGCAACTTCGCTATGCTGATATAGATCGTCCATATTATTGGCCAGCACGAGAAAGTGAACGGTTTGTATTCGAGACACTCGGTGATTGTCCTGGAAGACCTGGAAAACCAGATATTGAGCATATTGCTGGGGAAATCTTTAAAGTATATTGGGAAGCAGCACAAAATAATGGTGCAGCCATAGTTGAGTACAGTTTGGAAGCCTTACAAACACGTAATCCACGACGAAGGCGTCGTGAAGCACACCTCAATCTATTGCCATGGGCCGAGGAACCGACACCGATTGAAGATCAATGGTTGATCTATTGTAATACAACAGAGTTGAGTTGTATTGTGCGTGATTTGCACACAATGCGTCTGCTTATGTTTAGAGTTCGAGCGAGGAATGATCCTTATGGCTGGGGAGCTTATAGTGAGGAGAGTGAACGGGTGTCTGAACCGTTTGTGACATCAGATAAACGAGATTCCCTTGTATTGGCAATAATTGCTCCAGCTGCAATTGTTTCCAGTTGTGTCTTAGCACTTATTATTGTACGGAAGGGTATGTAGAAAATCGAATATGTAGCTAATTGTGAGACTGGATGAGCAATTTTTTTATTTGCAGTACAAAAACGACGAATGCGTGGAAAAATATTGATAGAAAAAAGTCGTCCAAGCATATGGAGTAATTCATCGACACTACAACAACAATTGATAGCTGCTCGTAATCGAGCTTTTTCGATGACAAGCCATTCAACTCTATACACTGGTGGACCATTGAGTGACGCTGATATTGCTTTGTTGCCGCAAATCAATTGGAGTCAGCTGACGATGCTTAAATTTCTAGGCAGCGGAGCATTTGGAGAAGTCTATGAGGGTTTACTTAAATATGATGATGAACCAAACCAGTCAGAGAAGGTGGCAATTAAGGTATATCTATATCTATACTCATACACCCACATACATACATGTGTATGTGTATGTATGTATGTACACGATTACTAAACTGTTCATAATTCATTTAAATTTCGGTGCAGAGTTTACGAAAGGGAACTAATGAGTTTGCTGAGTTGCTCCAAGAGGCCCAACTAATGAATAACTTCAAGCATGAAAATATTGTGCGTTTAATTGGCGTTTGCTTTGATACCGAATCGATCTCATTGGTTATGGAGCACATGGAGGGTGGTGATCTATTAACCTATTTGCGTGAATCTCGCCCAAGCGCACCGGTACTATACAGAAATGGTTTGTGTCAGTAAGCTAGTAACTCTAAAACGTTGTTTTCTTTTTTTAATTTCTCTCAGCAAACACAACCAAGTTTACAACTGCTTGATTTGCTAGGCATGTGCATTGATGTTGCTACCGGCTGTAGTTATCTTGAGGACATGCACTTTGTCCATCGTGATTTGGCCTGTCGAAATTGTCTGGTATCATCACGTGTAGCAGCCAAACGTGCCGTGAAAATTGGTGATTTTGGTTTGGCACGTGATATCTATAATAGTGACTATTATCGGAAGGAAGGTGAATGTCTCTTACCCGTACGCTGGATGTCGCCAGAGAGTCTAGTCGATGGTGTTTTCACCACGCAATCTGATGTCTGGGCATTTGGTGTACTCTGCTGGGAGATACTCACACTTGGTCAGCAACCATATGCAGCACGTAATAACTTGGAGGTATTAACGCATGTCAAAGATGGAGGTCGCTTAGAACAACCGGACAACTGTCCAGATAAGCTGTAAGTTGATCTTCTTTGAAGAAGAAATATCAAGTTCGATATATCGTTTCTCATTCGATTTATTTATTCAGATACACCCTCATGTTGGAATGCTGGCGCACCGATCCAGATGACCGTCCAAGCTTTCGTCGATGCGTTACAATGCTCATTGCCATTAAAACCGATGTACGTCGCTTGATTTGGGGCGGTGGCTGTGACGATGACTACGTTACCTATGTAAATAATCAGAATAATGCAACAGCTGCGCAAATCAATTGTAATTTAACAACAACAATGAAAACCTCTCCGATAACGAAAACCAAAAGTCCGTTGCCAAAGCTTATAGAGCAGGAAGACAATTTTATAAGCACAACAGACAAACAATCAGTTCCTGTTTGCGTTGGCAATGAAAAAGATGAAGTCAATACATTGGCTGATCCTGTAACAAAGACAACGTCAAAAGTTCGTTTTGAGAATGGCATTATAAAGGAGCATTCTACAGAGAAACCGCTTCCACCAGTGCCTCCCCCGTTACCTCCACCGATACATTCGTCTGTGCAGCCACCGCCTCCGCCATTACCACCATCGAATGACTACGCCAAACGCTTGATTGCCGACATGCCTTTGACTGAGGTACAGCAACAACATCGGCGCATTGCAGAAGCAGTCACCGCTACTGCTAACAACGGTTATGATAACACAGATGAAGATGACTACAAGATTTATGCGAATGAAGGTGTTTCACGTTTATAAAGTATCAAAATAACGACCCTTCGAAGCACATACAGCGAGCGAACATACTAAACAAACTCAAAATGCAAGGAAATTCGAATTCGCACAATTTTGAGTTTTGGAAATTTATGCCAAATTTTAATAAAATTTTTTTGTAGCTTATATATAGTAAGTAGTTTATTAGGATCACAAATTGTATACATATATATTTTTTTTTATTATCTTAAATTAATTAATATTTTTAGTACAATATTTTATATGGATGAATATATAGTATACTAATATAATGTGTAGTGTCTGTTACAATAATGTATGTAATACTCGTACATATGTATGTTTACATGTTGTTGAGCTTTGAAATTTATGTATGTATTCTAATAGATATGTAGATGTGGAAGCTTAATCAGCTGTTTAGTTTTTTAAAACTGACCATTTCGATCGGTATTCCTTACCCTTTATAATACACTTTGCGGTTTTTTGAAACACTGAACTCTCATGCATTCGTTTATATCCTTCACAAGGTTATATCGTTTGTTTCTAGGCGTGTCTGGAATACAATTTTATAGTAGTTTCTAATATACATAATTGTGATCTAAGAAGATTATGCAAATCCAAGAACCTAATCAATCCGATGAGGATATACCTAATTCCGATGAGGAAGAAACACCTAATCGGCCCGATGGGGAAGGATCTTGTTGGGAATTTGGTCCCGTTACAGCCATTTTTCTTTTCATTGGATTTCTGGCGATAATGGTTGGATCAAAAGCCCTTTATTTCTATATTTATACGTAAAAAAGTCTGAAATATATATATTGTGTGTGTGTGTATGAGGGTCGTATGTGTTATTTGTACCGTTTACTTATGCTGGATTTTACCGACCCTCAACAAAAGTTATTTATCAACATGACCAATCCGGATTTTTAAAAGGTAAATCGATATTTTTAATATTAAATATACGTGTTTTTTTTTTAACTCATTCCCCATTGTTTTCTTCTATTTAGCTATTTTATTACAAGTACTATTGCAGTGGGCCCAAGAGAATTTGTCCTGGATTGTATCTTTAGAGAATCAACATACCGTCATGTTTTATTTAAAATTTAAATCTGTCAAAACATCAAGATTAAAAAAATAAATATGTATGTTATAGATAAATATGATGCATTTGTTTGTTTATGTTAATTTTGTCATAGCAAGGATGTACGTACATACATGTGTACGTACATACATTGGAAGGAAGACGTTTCTTTCCTAACGCAGTTGGATGGAATCGTTGGTCGGTTGGACAGTTGAAAATCTGAAGAAGAACATACGAGTACATAAATATATGCATAAAAATCGATTTGATTTCATATTTGAATTGAATAGAAAACAAAAAAAAAAAACGCATCTTGTAAATGGATCCTTTTAATTTTTCTTTAGAGTAAATTAGGTGGCCAACATGCTTGACCATTGGACCAATTTGCTTGAGTGGAAAAAACAACATTCGCATCATAAATTATACATGCAATATGTATTGCATAATACATACAATATAAGAATGTATGTACTGTGTAGAGTATTCAAGATTGTCAAAATGCTCAGACTGTTAGCTTCTGTTCACTCTCCTGATTCTAATCATGATGTCAACTACTCTCTCTCGCTGCTCGTGTTCGGGGTGTGTGGTGTTTTATGTACTATCAATCTATGAACAACATTCTTCTAACATGATAAACTGATTCTAAGAAAAATGCAGTTGAAAAAAGATTTCAATTAGGTACTACTTATATTTATTGCATTAGTAGCGTTACTTTGGTGTTTTGTTTTGTTTTTGCATTAGATTTGGTTTTGCAAAGAACTGTCCATCATTATTGTGATTCTTTGTGTTTGATACCGTAATGCGCATTGTTAGTGTACCGCGCAGCGGTTACCTATACATGCATACATACATACATACATACGGCTGCTACACTCCGGCTCTCTCCTTCGATCATTAAATCGGTGCAATAAAGAGAAAGTGAGAGAGAGATGTGTACAACACTTCTTCTTCTGTCAACATGTATGGAGGAGGTCGTACACTTTTACATCAATCCACCCATCACCTTGTATATGGTGATAATATTGTACATGGACATTCGCTCACTCAGAAGGCATGATGGAGGGGGGGCCATAAAATTAATATGCAAAAAAAAAAAGGAGAAAAAGGTAAATTGTTTAAAACAATCTTGTTCAAACTTGAAACCAACTAAATCTAATAAGATTACTAATTCCATTTCTTGTTTTTTTTTTTTTGCCTTTTCCTAAACTTCTTAAACAATATGCGCTGTTCTTCAAATCTTAAGAAGAGTGGCAAGTGCTCAATGAAGCACCGGACGTCATTGAAAAAAATTAAACAAGCTTTAGCAGTGGCAGTGGACACCAACAAATCGGGTTGAATTAAAAGGACAAAAGGAAAAGAAAAGAAAGATAAAATGCGCTTTTCAAAAAAACTTTTTCAAAGTCACATTTAATTTGATTGTCGTCGTGAAAAACTTTGCTTTGCGTTGCTTGCTTGGCTTTGTTTTACGTTTTACGTTTTACGCATTGTCGTCGTTCATAGCCCATAGTTGTCTTTCGACGTTCGTCCGTCCACAAGTCAAGAAAAAAAGTATCGAAAAGAAGACAATGAAAATGAAGAAGCTGAAATGATGAAAACAAAGAGGAAAAAATGAAAAAAAAATCCAGAAATGAATAGAAGTAAAATTTTAATGAAATTAAAATACTCGAGCTCTAAACTTTCCTAAGCCGCCAGCTTCATCACCATCACCATGGCTAAGCGGCCAACGTCACACACAATTGGCGAAGGCCAAAACGAAGATGCTGCGGTCCTGCTGTGGCACAATACTTAGTGAGAGTGGGCCATAACACTGATAGGCGTTGACAAAGTTCTTAAACCCGATGAAATTGTCTAATTGCTACAAAACTGATGATAATTTTGTAAAAAAGGTAGTAAGTATAAGAGAGTTTCTTAGCATCATTTTCTTTTAATGGTATACTATGTAAGTACATACATATGCTTATTGATGTGTAAGAGGGTAACTAATGTACATACATATTTCTTTTTATTTTTTTTTTAAAGCTATTCCGTTGTGAGGGATATTTTGGCAGAGAATAGTAGAAGCAGCAGTAGCAGCAGCATAAGGTGAACTTTTAAGTCAACGAGTATTTTGACACTGAGTAATAAAATAGTGGATAATGAAAACGAATTACGCTCAAGAGACGACGACTCCATACGCTCTTAGCGTCTTTGTTGTCACCTTCATCATTATCATTAGCATCATCATCGCAATCATCGTTGTCTTTTACATACATACGTATGTACATATTGAGTTCAGTTGAGTTTCAGTGACGTCGGATGAAGTGGAGCAGCAGTATACGTAGTAGATTTAATGCAACTGATAGATATAAAGCTTAAGGCCAAAGTGTGTGTGTGTCGTTCGTTTGTTCAAAGTGTGCACGTTCTATTTCACGGTACGACGTTACATTGTTAGTCGTCTAAGGGCAATAAAAGTCTTTCCAAAGGATGTCTGATGATCAGAAGCAGTGTCGACATCATCAGGGGCATCTCGTAATTCACAAAGGAAATGACAACTACAAGGATTGCGACGCTGCCCATGTAACCAATGTTATCAAATATGAATTTGTCAATGAAGTCAGCGCTCATTTCATCTGTACAATTGGCTTGGTTATACATTAGTGTCATTGCTATTGCCTCCTTGAAGGTGGCGCGTTCTTTTTATGATCACGATGATGTTGATGATTATGATAACAACTATGAACTACTTACATTGAAAGAGAACAACTGGAACAACATTATTCCTAAAAGCATCCTAACTCTTGGCGTTACTATTGTCCTTTTGTGAACTGACATAGAAGCAGCAGCATCAGTATGTGGTATGTAGACTTGCATTATAAATGTTGTGATGTTTTAGATAGAAAGAACACAAAACATAAGAATATGAACTCAATTGAATATAAATTTTCATTATTGAAGCCGAATTCAATTCTATTAGTATTCTCATTGAAATATCTTATCATACAATATTTAAATGTATCCACTTAAGAGTTGATCCTGTGTGTGCATGTGCATCATATGACAATATTTAGATTAATAAGTACCACACATGCTATATGCATACTTACATATGTATGTATGTATGTATGTTGCATAGATTTACATTTGTTAATAAGTAAATACACTTCAAAACTCATTTCAGTTTAGTCTGATGTGGGTAGTATCGTATAGAAAGATGTGCGCTTCGGACGACACCACATAAATGTCAACAAACACGTTATTGTTCAAGAAACAATTCTTGAAACCACACAGCTTTCTTAGTAATTACAATAAAACACTAACAAAACATGGTGGATACTAGAACAGTCCTTGTTCCACCAATTCACCAACTTTTTAACTGATGTTTTGTAAATTTGTGTTAAATAGAATCAGTTCATGGCTAAGGGCTTTTTAAAAAAGATATATATGTACCATATTCTTCTGATTGTTCATGACTGTCTTTGCCAATACATATGTATATGTATATAACTTCAAAATGATTTCAATTGATTTTAAAAAGCATTCAATTTGTGGTGCATTGAAATGGATCCCTTTGGAGTGATAGAGATTCGACCATCAAAGCTGAATGGAACATGATTTAAGATCTCATGATTTATTGGTGTTTGCCTTCAAGACTGAAGGTGGTAATGCATTCTTCCAAATGAAAACACAGAATGTTACATAATGATGTTATGATGTAATTTTAATCGAGGTACCTTTTACCAACCAGTGTGTGTGTTGAAAGATTCTACATGTAATTACATCCGATCAAAGCGTTTTCTCTTGCTATCAAGCAACATTAAAATAAAAATGTAGGCATACATATATTCTTGGATATATTTACACGCCACTCACATCAAATACCTTGGACATGGCTAAATAAACTCGTCTCGTCGAGCTGATCACAAATATATATACTTTATGTGGTCTGCGATGTCTCCTTCTGTGCGTTACAAACTTCATGACCAACTTATAATACTATTCACTCCCGTGAAGAGTATAAAAATCTTAAAGTGCACCAGAAGAGTGCATCGTAAGTCTGCTCGTCTGCTCGCCAGTTTTCCTGTCTATGTAAAGTTTCTTCGATTTAAGTACATTTAGCTTCGCGTGTGTTATGATTTCTTATTCATAAACATTCATTTTGCATAAACTGTTGGATTTATTGTGCTTTTCATAAATTTCCTGTACTATATGTGTGGGTATTGTATATACTTATGTATTTGACTAATAAAGTAAATAAATTCAACGACAGTCTCCGTAGCGAATAAATCGATTAGTCTTTCATCCCAGGCTTCTTTTATTCCCTGGGTCTCAGTTATTTTTTTTTTTAGATGTAGTCGTTGTTATCGTTGGTGTCGATTTGTTGTATGGTTTGCCATTGTCCCTAGGGACCGCGCCAGACTACGCCAGCATCGGAACAGACCAGGCTAATAAAATATAAAACATTTTTAATATGCGAATAAGCAGTTTTCTTCTTGATGCTTACTCATTTGTTTACATATTTTAAACTCTTGGGCTTGGGCTCTTATGCTCCCAATCTCCCCGACCTACCCTGCCCGTGTGGGTATTTGTGTTGGTGTTGGAGTGCCGAGTTTCCAACGTCGTTAAAGGAGCAATGAGTTTGAGTAGCAAGCAAGGATTTAATTTTATTACCTAATGTAGTGTTGTTAACTTATTATGCTCATATGATTAACCTTGTGTCTTGGGAAGTGGATGTGGAGTTGGTTTGAGTTGGGTTCGGTTGGATTTAATTTCCTGGTTACTGTACTAAAAGTAAAACTGTTTCTTTATAATTTTTGTTTCTTTAATTTTCTACATGCTTCCACATTTTCATATTATTCAGATAATTTTTGTTTTTATATGAACACAAGTGTTTTCATATTAGAATATTTTTAACAATTTAGAAAACGTAAAGTGTCATTAGCTCGATTATTAGAGATACCCATCCTATAAATGGAGACAAAAATTCACACAAAAATAATTAGCAAAACATACGAAAATCAAATTAAAAAGAAAGTTCTTAATAAGTACATACAAACATACATATATGGTAAGTAAGATATGTTTAAAATTTGGGCTTCATATCGTACATGTGATAGAGAATATACATAGGAGATAGGGAGATAATAAGCCTTTTGCTGTCTGCCTATGCATTGATACTTACATACTATACTGTATAATAAAAGAAGGGAGTGAGCTTTTTTCTAGATATTCCTTTGTTAAGGTATTTTCTTCGTTTTTGTCTGTCTGTTTGCCTGTTTGCCAGTCAGTCTATGTACAATATAAGTATGTATGTTTTGTCTCTTATATTGTATGTACTATGAATAATAATACAATAAACTTAGACCTTGTTAATGTGGCTGCCATTAGTAACAACAAAGAGAATATTAAAAACACTTCAAACGCAAATTAAATGAATTTAATAAAATAATAAATTAGATTTTATGAGGTTGTGGCTATTTTCGTCGTTACCAAAAGCAACGCAACCAAACATCATCTTAACTTCTTTGCCTTTCTAACCGTCTTCTTTGTCATCGAATTGTTTGTTTTCATTGTCGGTCTCATTAGACAAATGGTACCGCTCCTCTCTCTCTACCATGGTTTGAAATACTTATGTATTTCTTGGTTTTGCTGTAGTAGTCATTGCCGTTGCTAGTACTTTAAGTAAACGCCAACATAAATTGATATTTGTTCTTTGGAAGCAGCTCATAGAAAACTCCTGATACCTTACCCCTGATAACCATCTTTACATTTGAAGAACATTTGCAAGAAGCAAGAAGCTCGGCTGAATCGCTTCAACTTTATCACTTTATATGTCATAATAATATGAAAATACATATGTTCTGTCCTTTCGATAAAACATAGTAGCCATATAGATTTTATACAATATATAAAGTCATCATAAAGTCTCAAAGTGAGCATTCAAAAAATGTCAAATAGTTTTTGAAAAATTAAAGTATTTTATATTTTACACATCCGTTTGGGCGTAAAATTTTCAAGTAAGAAAAAAAAAAAATTATAAAAGCAGCGTATTATTCTTTAAATACTTGTATTTGTTATATGTGTACATATTATTAACAGAAGCAGACATACACAAGGCGTTTCAATTTGAGCATTATGGAACTAGTTCATGGCACAGCTTCCAACAAAAGTATTCCCGGCGGTGGTGGTCATGGTTTGTTTATCAGATCCAGTGTTTTGAGTGGAAAGTTACCTTGGATTGTTCATCCCAACAACGATCCACACACCATGGTATCCCGAAATGTTCAAAAAAGATGGTCCATATTCCGTCAAAATGGAGAGTCCACAATAACTAAAGTGCCGAAGAATTCGCAGCAGAAACGATACGGCCTTAAGCACTGGATGACCATTCTATTTTGGATTGTATTTTTTCCATGATATCAAACACATGATTTACATAATTACGCACCTGTGCCCACACTCTACACACATATACCTATAATATTCCTAGGACTTCAAAATTAGCACTGTCATCAGTCAGTTTAATTCACATATTCACCACTTATTTACAATACAATATATTTGTGCATATTTTCGTATATACATGCGCCAACCACACAACAGAGATTAACACGTCCATAAATACGATTGGAATTTGGATTGTTTTTTATTATGCAGATTACGCAGATTACACAGAATATGTTTCAGATGTTTTGGTATGTTATTGCCTATTTGAAATTATTGTTATTAAAAATATTGTTTTGCATCATCACTAAAACTTTCTGTACATTTCTCCCAAGATTGCAAACCCCAATGATTTGATGTGATGAAGACGAACTTAGATTTACAAAAGTGTAATTTAATTTGAGAAAAACTGTTGACGGGCGATGAATAATCAGATACTACTTGATTTATAAACAGAAGTGAGCCAATTAAAATATATGTACATACATATTTTTGCTGTAGGGTATCAAGTAATCAAAACTTTGCTGGTTCTCTCTTCTCTTAATTGGAAAAACATAAAAAGATACTACAACAAATTGAAAAGAAAAAAAATTAATACAAACGTGATTATATTAATGTGTATTCTACGAATGCATACATACATGCATCATATGTATATGTGTTTATGTGTATAAGTATATCTGTATCTGTATGCAAATAAGTGTTAACGTCAAAAAAAAAAAAAAAAAAATTAATAAAAATGTAAGATTCAATATAAACTAAAGTAAGCACCGTTAATTGCTTTTTCCATGTCATGTGGTGTGTGGGGTTGAAAGAATTTTCCTTATGCTGAGTGCTGAGTGCTGAGCGTACTACCACCATTTTTCTTTAATATTTATTTTTCTTGAAGCTTCTGGCTTTGATGCGATCTGATTTTTAACTCATTCTCAGTTTATCGCCTTAAAGCGTGACTTCCTCGCATTCCCGATTCCCGATTCTCATTCTCCTCATACATTTCATTTAATTTTCATATTTTACACCAACATTTTCTTTTTCCATTGCATTTGCTTACGCCGCGCGCATATATTTTGTTTAGTTTTCTTTCTTTCTTATCAACGACCCCAGACTACATAGTTAACTTAGCTTGTACAATACAACTACGTGGAATTTTCCGTTTTGTTTGCCTCCGTTTCGGCAGAGTCCCGTTCAATGTAGTAGGGCGTGCCATCTGATTTTTTACATTTATACCTGAGTTTACAGCATTCGGGGAATGGTTTGCCGAGATTTATACGTTCACCGCGATTGCAATCCTTGATGTTCAATTTGCCGCAACTATTCCGATTTTGTTGTTCGGTACGGATAAGGTTAAGTGGTGGCATCAACATGGAAAAAAAGGAAAATATCAGTTTATATTTTACTGACTCAGTTGTTATTGTAAATTGAATTTAAGTAGTAAGTAATACATTTTATTTGTATTTTATACTTTGAACAATATTATGTACTACTCAAGTACTATTCAATCATCTAACAATTTTTGCAATAAAAATTGATTTTGATTTTGATTTTTTTCACTGCAAATAGTAATTGCTTCAAAACAATGATTGAATAGATTGGATAGGATAGGTGACGCAATCAAATCATCATTGTGTACTTGATTCTGAGAGCAAACTATTGAAAGAATGTTCTATATTATTCATTTTATTAAGATTTGCATGAACATACATGCATACATATGTGTGTACAATACAATACTCACCCCTCGATAAGTATAGAACCATTTGAATAGCAAGTTAGGCGCTGACATGGCGATATTCCATTATTCACGCCCACATCCAGAGTGCCGCCGCGATATATGCAAATATTCGGATTCGCTATATATTTTTAATTTAATTGTAGTTTATATAAAGAAGTAAATAATGTAATAAAAATTAACACCATTCTTCATTTGAGTTTATTTATGCTTAGTTTTAGCACTTTACCTGGATCCGGTGGAATCAGACCCGTGTATGCCTCACTTACAATGAAAAACAAGGTAAGTGCAATAAATATGTTATTAAAGATGCGCTGCAGTAGATTTTTGGTGCACCACAGACGCTGATGGTGCTGATGCTGTTGTTGAGACATTATGACAAGTCGCAATCGTGTTCGAAATGAAACTGGCGCATCGCGAGATGAACTGACTGACACTCGTGTCCGATTTCAAATCGCCATCTCAGCATCTCGGCGGCGTTCTTGTCTATCTGTCTGTCCATCCATCCGTCCCTCTGTCTCTTGGTCTATCTGTTTGATAGTCGATCTTATGAGTAGCGGGAAATAATGATAGCATGACAAACGTCGTGCTCTTCTGTCAGATTCATCTCACATACATATTTCAATATTTATATTACAATATTATTGTTAATAAAAAACATTAGGCCTTCCTCCTCCTCCTCCTGATTTTTCTGTGTGTGATTTGTATACCCATCTATGTTTATAAAACCATCTGCTGCCAATAGGACATAAAAATAGGACATTGTAGTTATTAGTGTTCACCATTTCCCATCATTTGGCCTTTGAAATGATTGCGATTGGTGATGGATAGGGGTACAGGGCAGGGTATCCCAAAGTCGGGCCTCCCGACTATATTAGCTAGTTCTATTTTGTATTGTGTATTTTCTTCTATCAATTTGTTTTAATTATTTATTGTTTATTGGTTTTTAATTGCTGGCCTCTTTGGGATGGGCTTTGTCATCATCAATGATCGTTGTAGTCTATAGTTTTACATAGTGTTGTTGTGATGACATTCATAGTTAAGGACCAATGTTTTTGCTGTCTTCGAGTTGAAAAGCATTGCGTCGCAACTCATTGAATTGTATTTCATCGAAAAGTATCTGTTTTCAGTTGAGGTCAGTACGGTTTATCGCAAGACTGTTTGGTTCTTCCTTTCTTATAATCATTTGTTGCTTGTCCCCACTGGAGTATTTCTCTATATCTCTATATTTTTTGTTTATATTTATTTGAGTATACAATATACATACAATAATATCAATTGATTCTTCTTATTCATTCTATTATGTTGTATATAACTACTCATATGTACGTCCGCAGTACATCTTGTTATGTATAAATAAATAAATACTTATGTACATATATAGATGATGTATGTTTTTTATTTATTTTTGTTCTTAAATGTGTTATTTTGCGACTCGACTCAACCAAGCCCCAAAGATGATGGTGATTAATCCACGAAATGTTGTTCGTTCTAGAATCGACTTTGATTCAACTATGGCAATTTTTATATAAGTATAATGAACATCATCATCTACTCCTCGTATACGATTATGATGATGACATTAATTTTTGGAATAATCTAATTCTAGTTTGAATTATCGTCACAACAACCAACATTATCTTGAGTATATTATATTACATATGTATATATTATTATTAAGGTGTTGCCCCGCGATAATAGAAAAATATGACACATAATATGATATTCGTCATAGATTTCACATTTTTATCAAGCCCCATGGTAGAGCTGCAAATCTATCGATGGTACTATCGATAGTATTGATAGTTTCAATTTCCCATCACTATCGATGGGTTTCAAAAACTATCGATAGTTACTTTAAATAGTATCATATCATCACTAAAAGGCCTTTTAGACGGTCAGTTCAGTCTTAGTCCATGTTATTGCTTCAGCAAACGAAATGGACTGACAAAATGTTTGTTTTTACACGATAATTCCAAGTCTTTAGTGTTGTCAATCGTTTCAGTTAATTGTACAACACTGAACACTGTTTGTTTATATATTGTTCGTATTTATTTATTTTAAAAGTAAACGTCTTAATGCAATTGGCTTAGCTTTGGCGCTGAAGAAAGAGCGGAAGAATAGAAGCTAATGGAGTAAATTTATATATTTTTGACAAATAACTGCCAACTTTAGAGTAATGACACTAAACTTAAAGTAGGAAAATAGCAAAAATAAAGAAAAAATATATGAAATAACTTATTTGGAAACTATAAGTTTCTGATCTATATCTATTATCCATGTAAATTCTTCTAATTGGCCTATAACGAACACAACAAAAGAAAAATCAGCCAAATAGGGCAGAACGTTCTCAAGCAATAAGCTTAGAAAGAAGGAATATTCTTGTATTTATACAGATCTAAAAGTCTTAGTCTTGATCGAAAAGTCCTAGACTTTAGTCCCTCAGTTTTTGAGCTAGAGAGCACATTGGTTTCTATTTACCATTTACATTTTTCGGAATCAGACGAATCGCACAACAAGCGGGGGTACCTCCCATACAAACCCCCATTTAAATTAATGTTCTTATTAGAAAAAAGAGAATTTAGTGATGCTAAGAAAGGAAGGTGTGAAGTGTATTACATCTTTGGCATAGCCAATGATAGCATAGTTTGTATGGGAGGTACCCCACCTGGTTGCTCTAGGATCATCAAATTTACACGATTGATGGCTATAGATTACAAACTTATAGTGTCAGTACGATACGTTTAAAAACAAAAAACTTTTCCTAATAAGAACTTTTATTTAAAGGTGGCTTTGTATGTGAGGTACCCCCCTAGTGGTCGGATTCGGCTGATTCCGACAAATGTGCTGCGTATGGTAACTGAGGGACTAGTTTTCATACAGACGGACATAGCTAAATCAACTCGTCTCATCGAGCTGATCACAAATATATATACTTTATGTGGTCTGCGATGTCTCCTTCTGTGTGTTACAAACTTCATGACAAACTTATAATACTTTTCACTCCCGTGAAGAGTATAACAAGGTACCGCCAATTTGACCGTTTTCGCCCTCGAAATTTGGTTTTTAACGTCACAAAAATATTAGTGTAGTAAACGTTGAAAAAACGCATTTAGTGTTGAGCATGACGTGAAAAAGTATTGTAGGTTTGTAAATTTTTATGGTGAACAGCACTATCATATGTTAATATCATTGTTTACATATGTGATAATGTGGTTTGGTTTGGTTTGGTTTGGATTTTTTTAAATGCATTTTTATTAACAACTAGCTGTGCTCGCGAATTCGTACGCGTGGTATTGGAATTATGTAATTTTATTAGTGTAACTTTTAAGAAGCTACAGTAATGCTTCTCTGTTGTATTACATGTAGAGCCATCAGGGATTAAAGCATAGAGTGTTAAGTAGTAAGTTTTAGAGCTTTAAGTAAGATCTACACCAGCAACACTCAGCTTCTAGCCCTGTGCTTTGTTAACTGTCTCACCGTAACAAACGCTATCAATGCGCAAAAAGTAGACAACAATACTCAAAGTTTAATTAAAAATTAATATCTTTCGTTTTTGTAGGTCGTTTTTTTTATCAAATAAACGCTATATGTTACAAGAAGCTTGCTACCTTACACCAGCGAAAACCGCATTCAAATCGGTTAAGCTGTTTCTGAGATTATCGTGCACAGACAAAAAGATAATTACAATTTTATATATATAGATATTCACCATCAATAAACAAATTTAAATTGCTATTTTTGACCAACACCTTGTTTTTCAAACTAAGTTTTGACTTCATAACATTAATTTATAAACTTTCAATACTTTTTCATTTATGTTCAACACTAAATGCGTTTTTTTTCAACGTTTACTATACAGACATTTATGTGACGGCACAGCACGTAACTGTAAAAAATTGGCACTACCTTGTTTTCTTGTATCATACATCATGCTCATTTGTTTTTGTAAAACTATTAGGTATGGCATGAGCATTCTATGTGTACGAATCAGAGATGTGCAGTGAACATCATAATGATGTTTGTGAAGGCTTGTTAAAAAACAAGCATAAGCAAACCAAGCGCGCACGCAAAGAACACCAAGCCTGCTTGAGCTTGTGTATTGTTTTTAGGTATGTAACGATTCCGATTCTGATCCCGATAAATCAGCCGATATAATATATCGCCGATAGTCTATTGACCGATATGAAACAGTCAGGCTTGCCAACATAAGGCCCTTTAGTGACTGTCTAGTCTTATTCCATGCTATCGCTTTAAAAATCGCAATGGACTGACAAATAAGCTTGGCCATCAGTTAATTTTTTTTGTTGTGCTATTCGGTTGATTCCGACAAATGTGCAGCGTATAGTAAATAGAAACTAATGTGCTCTCTAGCTCAAAAACTGAGAGACCAAAGTATAAGACTTTTAGGTCAAGACTAAGACTTTTCGATCAAAACTTGTAGTTTTCGATCAAGTCCATTACCTTTCGATCAAGACTAAGACTTTTCGTTCTGAATAAATACAAGAATGTTCCTTCTCTCTAAGCTTATTGCATGAGAACGGTCTGCCCTATTTGGCTAAGTTTTCTTTTGTTGTTTTTGTTATAGGCCAATTAGAAGAATATGACAGAAACTTTTTGGAAAATCCACCGGGAAAGTGGGAAGTTTCGACTTTTGTATTAAAAATTGCTTGAGAACGACTTGACCTATTTGCTAAGTTTTCTTTTGTTGTGTTCGTTATAGGCCTATTAGAAGAATATGACAGAAAATTTTTGGAAAATCCACCGAGAAAGTGGGAAATTTTGATTTTTTGTCTGTCCTATTAGGCTGATTTTATCATTGAAAATGATTAAGGGCTTCTGTTTTGAAAAATTGCGATAAGATATCTCTGTTACGTGTGGGCGGCGGGGAAGTCGAGGAGAGAGAAGAATGAAATGCTAATAAAGCACAAATAAGTCAAGGTGTATGTATGTGTGTAGGCAAGCATCGAATGAAATGAATACAAGAGGGCAAGAGAGGAGAATGAAGTGTTAAAGAGCTGGTAAAGTAGAAATAAGTTAAGGTGTATGTGTGAGTATGTGTATAGGAAAGCAAAGGAAAGGAAGGAATACAAGAGAGGAGAATAAAGTAGTAAAGCAGAAATAAGTTAAGTTAAATGTGTTAGATGTGAGCTGTGGGTTAAAATGAGGTGTATGTATGAGTGTGCAGATCTTATTAATTGAAATGTGAAGGCTCACAAGTCGAGGAAGAGAGAATGAAATAGTTAATAGAAACTATTTAACTTAACTTAACTTAGACATAAGTTAAGGCGTATGTGTGAGTGTGTCTAAGGTCATTTTCAATGATGGCGTCGTTTACGAATTTCGTAAAGACAGATAATTTTTATACTCTTCACGGGAGTGTGTTTTGAGTTCTAAAGCCGTCTGCATTCTGTGAAATGAATTAGAAAGAATTAGCGTGCAAAACGAAATGAAAACTTTAGCATAGCCGAACACATCCGAATTAATTCTAATTTTCGTTTGATTTGAATGAAGCGCGCGATCGCACAAGGAAATGAGCGGAGAATAAGACGCAGACGTATGTAAGTGGTTCTGTGTATGTATGTATATGCGTACTACATATGTTGTTTTCTTTCTTCTTTTCCTTACACACAGCAAAACAGCAACAGCAGCCTTTTGTTCTTATGCAAAAAAAAAATGAAGGCATTCGAATTAATTCGAAAACAACCTGTGCGACTGAGTTTGACTTCAGTGCACAAATTCATTCGTATTCATTCGGCGTTGCATTCTATTTCACTCATTGACTAAAGTCTAAGAGTTTTCGATCAAGTCTTAGACCTTTCGATCAAGACGAAGACTTTTCGATCAAGACTAAGAGTTTTCGATCAAGACCAGGACTTTTCGTTCCGAATAACTACAAGAATATTGCTTCTTTCTAAGCTTATTCCTAGAGAACGGTCTGCCATATTTGGCAGATTTTTCTTTTGTTGTGTCCGTTATAAGCCAATTAGAAGAATTTACATGGTTAATGGATATAGATCAGAAACTTATAGTGTCCAAATTTCTGTTTGATACGTTAAAAACAAAAAAACTTTTTCTAATAAGAACTTTACCTTATAGGGTGGTTTGTATGGGAGGTATTCCTCCTGGTAACCCTAGGATCACGAAACCTATGTGCAAAAGTCAGCTCTCTAGCTCAAAAACTGAGGGAAAAGTTTGCATACATACAGACGGACATGGCTAAATCAACTCGTCTCATCGAGCTGATCACAAATATATATACTTTATGTGGTCTGCGATGTCTCCTTCTGTGTGTCACAATCTTCATGACAAACTTATAATATTCACTCCCGTGAAGAGTATAAAAATTATCTGTCTTTACAAAATTCGTAAACGACGCCATCATTGAAAATGACCTTACACATACTCACACATACACCTTAACTTATTTCTGCTTTACCAGCTCTTTAACACTTCATTCTCCTCTCTTGCCCTCTTGTATTCATTTCATTCGATGCTTGCCTACACACATACATACACCTTGACTTATTTGTGCTTTATCAGCATTTCTCCTCGACTTCCCTGCCGCCATCACGTAACAGAGATTTTGTAACGCAATTTTCAGAACAGATAAAATTTTCAATGATAAAATGAGCCATTTAGGACAGTCAAAAAGTCAAAATTTCCCACTTTCCCGGTGGATTTTCCAAAAATTTTCTGTCATATTCTTCTAATTGGCCTATAACGAACACAACAAAAGAAAACTTAGCAAATAGGGCAGACCGTTCTCAAGCAATAAGCTTAGAATGTTGCCTTAAGATAGGCATCCACACGTGTTGTGTTGTGTTTATGTGACGTCACAAAATTGAGAACGACACTTAACTGTAAAAATTTGGCGTCACCTCTACTTCTTACACCATGCTCAAGCCCTATACCCATCATGCTCATGATACAAGAAAACAAGGTACTGTCAATTTGACCGTTTTCGCCCTCGAAATTTGGTTTTTGACCTCACAAAAATATTAGTGTAGTAAACGTTGAAAAAACGCATTTAGTGTTGAGCATGACGTGAAAAAGTATTGTAGGTTTGTAAATTTTTATGGTGAACAGCACTATCATATGTTAATATCATTGTTTACATATGTGATAATGTGGTTTGGTTTGGTTTGGTTTGGATTTTTTTAAATGCATTTTTATTAACAACTAGCTGTGCTCGCGAATTCGTACGCGTGGTATTGGAATTATGTAATTTTATTAGTGTAACTTTTAAGAAGCTACAGTAATGCTTCTCTGTTGTATTACATGTAGAGCCATCAGGGATTAAAGCATAGAGTGTTAAGTAGTAAGTTTTAGAGCTTTAAGTAAGATCTACACCAGCAACACTCAGCTTCTAGCCCTGTGCTTTGTTAACTGTCTCACCGTAACAAACGCTATCAATGCGCAAAAAGTAGACAACAATACTCAAAGTTTAATTAAAAATTAATATCTTTCGTTTTTGTAGGTCGTTTTTTTTATCAAATAAACGCTATATGTTACAAGAAGCTTGCTACCTTACACCAGCGAAAACCGCATTCAAATCGGTTAAGCTGTTTCTGAGATTATCGTGCACAGACAAAAAGATAATTACAATTTTATATATATAGATATTCACCATCAATAAACAAATTTAAATTGCTATTTTTGACCAACACCTTGTTTTTCAAACTAAGTTTTGACTTCATAACATTAATTTATAAACTTTCAATACTTTTTCATTTATGTTCAACACTAAATGCGTTTTTTTTCAACGTTTACTATACAGACATTTATGTGACGGCACAGCACGTAACTGTAAAAAATTGGCACTACCTTGTTTTCTTGTATCATACATCATGCTCATTTGTTTTTGTAAAACTATTAGGTATGGCATGAGCATTCTATGTGTACGAATCAGAGATGTGCAGTGAACATCATAATGATGTTTGTGAAGGCTTGTTAAAAAACAAGCATAAGCAAACCAAGCGCGCACGCAAAGAACACCAAGCCTGCTTGAGCTTGTGTATTGTTTTTAGGTATGTAACGATTCCGATTCTGATCCCGATAAATCAGCCGATATAATATATCGCCGATAGTCTATTGACCGATATGAAACAGTCAGGCTTGCCAACATAAGGCCCTTTAGTGACTGTCTAGTCTTATTCCATGCTATCGCTTTAAAAATCGCAATGGACTGACAAATAAGCTTGGCCATCAGTTAATTTTTTTTGTTGTGCTATTCGGTTGATTCCGACAAATGTGCAGCGTATAGTAAATAGAAACTAATGTGCTCTCTAGCTCAAAAACTGAGAGACCAAAGTATAAGACTTTTAGGTCAAGACTAAGACTTTTCGATCAAAACTTGTAGTTTTCGATCAAGTCCATTACCTTTCGATCAAGACTAAGACTTTTCGTTCTGAATAAATACAAGAATGTTCCTTCTCTCTAAGCTTATTGCATGAGAACGGTCTGCCCTATTTGGCTAAGTTTTCTTTTGTTGTTTTTGTTATAGGCCAATTAGAAGAATATGACAGAAACTTTTTGGAAAATCCACCGGGAAAGTGGGAAGTTTCGACTTTTGTATTAAAATTTTTTTTTTTTTTTTTTTTTTTTTTTTTTTTTTTTTTTTTTTTTTTTTTTTTTTTTTTTTTTTTTTTTTTTTTTTTTTTTTTTTTTTTTTTTTTTTTTTCAATTTTATATATATAGATATTCACCATCAATAAACAAATTTAAATTGCTATTTTTGACCAACACCTTGTTTTTCAAACTAAGTTTTGACTTCATAACATTAATTTATAAACTTTCAATACTTTTTCATTTATGTTCAACACTAAATGCGTTTTTTTTCAACGTTTACTATACAGACATTTATGTGACGGCACAGCACGTAACTGTAAAAAATTGGCACTACCTTGTTTTCTTGTATCATACATCATGCTCATTTGTTTTTGTAAAACTATTAGGTATGGCATGAGCATTCTATGTGTACGAATCAGAGATGTGCAGTGAACATCATAATGATGTTTGTGAAGGCTTGTTAAAAAACAAGCATAAGCAAACCAAGCGCGCACGCAAAGAACACCAAGCCTGCTTGAGCTTGTGTATTGTTTTTAGGTATGTAACGATTCCGATTCTGATCCCGATAAATCAGCCGATATAATATATCGCCGATAGTCTATTGACCGATATGAAACAGTCAGGCTTGCCAACATAAGGCCCTTTAGTGACTGTCTAGTCTTATTCCATGCTATCGCTTTAAAAATCGCAATGGACTGACAAATAAGCTTGGCCATCAGTTAATTTTTTTTGTTGTGCTATTCGGTTGATTCCGACAAATGTGCAGCGTATAGTAAATAGAAACTAATGTGCTCTCTAGCTCAAAAACTGAGAGACCAAAGTATAAGACTTTTAGGTCAAGACTAAGACTTTTCGATCAAAACTTGTAGTTTTCGATCAAGTCCATTACCTTTCGATCAAGACTAAGACTTTTCGTTCTGAATAAATACAAGAATGTTCCTTCTCTCTAAGCTTATTGCATGAGAACGGTCTGCCCTATTTGGCTAAGTTTTCTTTTGTTGTTTTTGTTATAGGCCAATTAGAAGAATATGACAGAAACTTTTTGGAAAATCCACCGGGAAAGTGGGAAGTTTCGACTTTTGTATTAAAAATTGCTTGAGAACGACTTGACCTATTTGCTAAGTTTTCTTTTGTTGTGTTCGTTATAGGCCTATTAGAAGAATATGACAGAAAATTTTTGGAAAATCCACCGGGAAAGTGGGAAATTTTGACTTTTTGTCTGTCCTATTAGGCTGATTTTATCATTGAAAATGATTAAGGGCTTCTGTTTTGAAAAATTGCGATAAGATATCTCTGTTACGTGTGGGCGGCGGGGAAGTCGAGGAGAGAGAAGAATGAAATGCTAATAAAGCACAAATAAGTCAAGGTGTATGTATGTGTGTAGGCAAGCATCGAATGAAATGAATACAAGAGGGCAAGAGAGGAGAATGAAGTGTTAAAGAGCTGGTAAAGTAGAAATAAGTTAAGGTGTATGTGTGAGTATGTGTATAGGAAAGCAAAGGAAAGGAAGGAATACAAGAGAGGAGAATAAAGTAGTAAAGCAGAAATAAGTTAAGTTAAATGTGTTAGATGTGAGCTGTGGGTTAAAATGAGGTGTATGTATGAGTGTGCAGATCTTATTAATTGAAATGTGAAGGCTCACAAGTCGAGGAAGAGAGAATGAAATAGTTAATAGAAACTATTTAACTTAACTTAACTTAGACATAAGTTAAGGCGTATGTGTGAGTGTGTCTAAGGTCATTTTCAATGATGGCGTCGTTTACGAATTTCGTAAAGACAGATAATTTTTATACTCTTCACGGGAGTGTGTTTTGAGTTCTAAAGCCGTCTGCATTCTGTGAAATGAATTAGAAAGAATTAGCGTGCAAAACGAAATGAAAACTTTAGCATAGCCGAACACATCCGAATTAATTCTAATTTTCGTTTGATTTGAATGAAGCGCGCGATCGCACAAGGAAATGAGCGGAGAATAAGACGCAGACGTATGTAAGTGGTTCTGTGTATGTATGTATATGCGTACTACATATGTTGTTTTCTTTCTTCTTTTCCTTACACACAGCAAAACAGCAACAGCAGCCTTTTGTTCTTATGCAAAAAAAAAATGAAGGCATTCGAATTAATTCGAAAACAACCTGTGCGACTGAGTTTGACTTCAGTGCACAAATTCATTCGTATTCATTCGGCGTTGCATTCTATTTCACTCATTGACTAAAGTCTAAGAGTTTTCGATCAAGTCTTAGACCTTTCGATCAAGACGAAGACTTTTCGATCAAGACTAAGAGTTTTCGATCAAGACCAGGACTTTTCGTTCCGAATAACTACAAGAATATTGCTTCTTTCTAAGCTTATTCCTAGAGAACGGTCTGCCATATTTGGCAGATTTTTCTTTTGTTGTGTCCGTTATAAGCCAATTAGAAGAATTTACATGGTTAATGGATATAGATCAGAAACTTATAGTGTCCAAATTTCTGTTTGATACGTTAAAAACAAAAAAACTTTTTCTAATAAGAACTTTACCTTATAGGGTGGTTTGTATGGGAGGTATTCCTCCTGGTAACCCTAGGATCACGAAACCTATGTGCAAAAGTCAGCTCTCTAGCTCAAAAACTGAGGGAAAAGTTTGCATACATACAGACGGACATGGCTAAATCAACTCGTCTCATCGAGCTGATCACAAATATATATACTTTATGTGGTCTGCGATGTCTCCTTCTGTGTGTCACAATCTTCATGACAAACTTATAATATTCACTCCCGTGAAGAGTATAAAAATTATCTGTCTTTACAAAATTCGTAAACGACGCCATCATTGAAAATGACCTTACACATACTCACACATACACCTTAACTTATTTCTGCTTTACCAGCTCTTTAACACTTCATTCTCCTCTCTTGCCCTCTTGTATTCATTTCATTCGATGCTTGCCTACACACATACATACACCTTGACTTATTTGTGCTTTATCAGCATTTCTCCTCGACTTCCCTGCCGCCATCACGTAACAGAGATTTTGTAACGCAATTTTCAGAACAGATAAAATTTTCAATGATAAAATGAGCCATTTAGGACAGTCAAAAAGTCAAAATTTCCCACTTTCCCGGTGGATTTTCCAAAAATTTTCTGTCATATTCTTCTAATTGGCCTATAACGAACACAACAAAAGAAAACTTAGCAAATAGGGCAGACCGTTCTCAAGCAATAAGCTTAGAATGTTGCCTTAAGATAGGCATCCACACGTGTTGTGTTGTGTTTATGTGACGTCACAAAATTGAGAACGACACTTAACTGTAAAAATTTGGCGTCACCTCTACTTCTTACACCATGCTCAAGCCCTATACCCATCATGCTCATGATACAAGAAAACAAGGTACTGTCAATTTGACCGTTTTCGCCCTCGAAATTTGGTTTTTGACCTCACAAAAATATTAGTGTAGTAAACGTTGAAAAAACGCATTTAGTGTTGAGCATGACGTGAAAAAGTATTGTAGGTTTGTAAATTTTTATGGTGAACAGCACTATCATATGTTAATATCATTGTTTACATATGTGATAATGTGGTTTGGTTTGGTTTGGTTTGGATTTTTTTAAATGCATTTTTATTAACAACTAGCTGTGCTCGCGAATTCGTACGCGTGGTATTGGAATTATGTAATTTTATTAGTGTAACTTTTAAGAAGCTACAGTAATGCTTCTCTGTTGTATTACATGTAGAGCCATCAGGGATTAAAGCATAGAGTGTTAAGTAGTAAGTTTTAGAGCTTTAAGTAAGATCTACACCAGCAACACTCAGCTTCTAGCCCTGTGCTTTGTTAACTGTCTCACCGTAACAAACGCTATCAATGCGCAAAAAGTAGACAACAATACTCAAAGTTTAATTAAAAATTAATATCTTTCGTTTTTGTAGGTCGTTTTTTTTATCAAATAAACGCTATATGTTACAAGAAGCTTGCTACCTTACACCAGCGAAAACCGCATTCAAATCGGTTAAGCTGTTTCTGAGATTATCGTGCACAGACAAAAAGATAATTACAATTTTATATATATAGATATTCACCATCAATAAACAAATTTAAATTGCTATTTTTGACCAACACCTTGTTTTTCAAACTAAGTTTTGACTTCATAACATTAATTTATAAACTTTCAATACTTTTTCATTTATGTTCAACACTAAATGCGTTTTTTTTCAACGTTTACTATACAGACATTTATGTGACGGCACAGCACGTAACTGTAAAAAATTGGCACTACCTTGTTTTCTTGTATCATACATCATGCTCATTTGTTTTTGTAAAACTATTAGGTATGGCATGAGCATTCTATGTGTACGAATCAGAGATGTGCAGTGAACATCATAATGATGTTTGTGAAGGCTTGTTAAAAAACAAGCATAAGCAAACCAAGCGCGCACGCAAAGAACACCAAGCCTGCTTGAGCTTGTGTATTGTTTTTAGGTATGTAACGATTCCGATTCTGATCCCGATAAATCAGCCGATATAATATATCGCCGATAGTCTATTGACCGATATGAAACAGTCAGGCTTGCCAACATAAGGCCCTTTAGTGACTGTCTAGTCTTATTCCATGCTATCGCTTTAAAAATCGCAATGGACTGACAAATAAGCTTGGCCATCAGTTAATTTTTTTTGTTGTGCTATTCGGTTGATTCCGACAAATGTGCAGCGTATAGTAAATAGAAACTAATGTGCTCTCTAGCTCAAAAACTGAGAGACCAAAGTATAAGACTTTTAGGTCAAGACTAAGACTTTTCGATCAAAACTTGTAGTTTTCGATCAAGTCCATTACCTTTCGATCAAGACTAAGACTTTTCGTTCTGAATAAATACAAGAATGTTCCTTCTCTCTAAGCTTATTGCATGAGAACGGTCTGCCCTATTTGGCTAAGTTTTCTTTTGTTGTTTTTGTTATAGGCCAATTAGAAGAATATGACAGAAACTTTTTGGAAAATCCACCGGGAAAGTGGGAAGTTTCGACTTTTGTATTAAAAATTGCTTGAGAACGACTTGACCTATTTGCTAAGTTTTCTTTTGTTGTGTTCGTTATAGGCCTATTAGAAGAATATGACAGAAAATTTTTGGAAAATCCACCGGGAAAGTGGGAAATTTTGACTTTTTGTCTGTCCTATTAGGCTGATTTTATCATTGAAAATGATTAAGGGCTTCTGTTTTGAAAAATTGCGATAAGATATCTCTGTTACGTGTGGGCGGCGGGGAAGTCGAGGAGAGAGAAGAATGAAATGCTAATAAAGCACAAATAAGTCAAGGTGTATGTATGTGTGTAGGCAAGCATCGAATGAAATGAATACAAGAGGGCAAGAGAGGAGAATGAAGTGTTAAAGAGCTGGTAAAGTAGAAATAAGTTAAGGTGTATGTGTGAGTATGTGTATAGGAAAGCAAAGGAAAGGAAGGAATACAAGAGAGGAGAATAAAGTAGTAAAGCAGAAATAAGTTAAGTTAAATGTGTTAGATGTGAGCTGTGGGTTAAAATGAGGTGTATGTATGAGTGTGCAGATCTTATTAATTGAAATGTGAAGGCTCACAAGTCGAGGAAGAGAGAATGAAATAGTTAATAGAAACTATTTAACTTAACTTAACTTAGACATAAGTTAAGGCGTATGTGTGAGTGTGTCTAAGGTCATTTTCAATGATGGCGTCGTTTACGAATTTCGTAAAGACAGATAATTTTTATACTCTTCACGGGAGTGTGTTTTGAGTTCTAAAGCCGTCTGCATTCTGTGAAATGAATTAGAAAGAATTAGCGTGCAAAACGAAATGAAAACTTTAGCATAGCCGAACACATCCGAATTAATTCTAATTTTCGTTTGATTTGAATGAAGCGCGCGATCGCACAAGGAAATGAGCGGAGAATAAGACGCAGACGTATGTAAGTGGTTCTGTGTATGTATGTATATGCGTACTACATATGTTGTTTTCTTTCTTCTTTTCCTTACACACAGCAAAACAGCAACAGCAGCCTTTTGTTCTTATGCAAAAAAAAAATGAAGGCATTCGAATTAATTCGAAAACAACCTGTGCGACTGAGTTTGACTTCAGTGCACAAATTCATTCGTATTCATTCGGCGTTGCATTCTATTTCACTCATTGACTAAAGTCTAAGAGTTTTCGATCAAGTCTTAGACCTTTCGATCAAGACGAAGACTTTTCGATCAAGACTAAGAGTTTTCGATCAAGACCAGGACTTTTCGTTCCGAATAACTACAAGAATATTGCTTCTTTCTAAGCTTATTCCTAGAGAACGGTCTGCCATATTTGGCAGATTTTTCTTTTGTTGTGTCCGTTATAAGCCAATTAGAAGAATTTACATGGTTAATGGATATAGATCAGAAACTTATAGTGTCCAAATTTCTGTTTGATACGTTAAAAACAAAAAAACTTTTTCTAATAAGAACTTTACCTTATAGGGTGGTTTGTATGGGAGGTATTCCTCCTGGTAACCCTAGGATCACGAAACCTATGTGCAAAAGTCAGCTCTCTAGCTCAAAAACTGAGGGAAAAGTTTGCATACATACAGACGGACATGGCTAAATCAACTCGTCTCATCGAGCTGATCACAAATATATATACTTTATGTGGTCTGCGATGTCTCCTTCTGTGTGTCACAATCTTCATGACAAACTTATAATATTCACTCCCGTGAAGAGTATAAAAATTATCTGTCTTTACAAAATTCGTAAACGACGCCATCATTGAAAATGACCTTACACATACTCACACATACACCTTAACTTATTTCTGCTTTACCAGCTCTTTAACACTTCATTCTCCTCTCTTGCCCTCTTGTATTCATTTCATTCGATGCTTGCCTACACACATACATACACCTTGACTTATTTGTGCTTTATCAGCATTTCTCCTCGACTTCCCTGCCGCCATCACGTAACAGAGATTTTGTAACGCAATTTTCAGAACAGATAAAATTTTCAATGATAAAATGAGCCATTTAGGACAGTCAAAAAGTCAAAATTTCCCACTTTCCCGGTGGATTTTCCAAAAATTTTCTGTCATATTCTTCTAATTGGCCTATAACGAACACAACAAAAGAAAACTTAGCAAATAGGGCAGACCGTTCTCAAGCAATAAGCTTAGAATGTTGCCTTAAGATAGGCATCCACACGTGTTGTGTTGTGTTTATGTGACGTCACAAAATTGAGAACGACACTTAACTGTAAAAATTTGGCGTCACCTCTACTTCTTACACCATGCTCAAGCCCTATACCCATCATGCTCATGATACAAGAAAACAAGGTACTGTCAATTTGACCGTTTTCGCCCTCGAAATTTGGTTTTTGACCTCACAAAAATATTAGTGTAGTAAACGTTGAAAAAACGCATTTAGTGTTGAGCATGACGTGAAAAAGTATTGTAGGTTTGTAAATTTTTATGGTGAACAGCACTATCATATGTTAATATCATTGTTTACATATGTGATAATGTGGTTTGGTTTGGTTTGGTTTGGATTTTTTTAAATGCATTTTTATTAACAACTAGCTGTGCTCGCGAATTCGTACGCGTGGTATTGGAATTATGTAATTTTATTAGTGTAACTTTTAAGAAGCTACAGTAATGCTTCTCTGTTGTATTACATGTAGAGCCATCAGGGATTAAAGCATAGAGTGTTAAGTAGTAAGTTTTAGAGCTTTAAGTAAGATCTACACCAGCAACACTCAGCTTCTAGCCCTGTGCTTTGTTAACTGTCTCACCGTAACAAACGCTATCAATGCGCAAAAAGTAGACAACAATACTCAAAGTTTAATTAAAAATTAATATCTTTCGTTTTTGTAGGTCGTTTTTTTTATCAAATAAACGCTATATGTTACAAGAAGCTTGCTACCTTACACCAGCGAAAACCGCATTCAAATCGGTTAAGCTGTTTCTGAGATTATCGTGCACAGACAAAAAGATAATTACAATTTTATATATATAGATATTCACCATCAATAAACAAATTTAAATTGCTATTTTTGACCAACACCTTGTTTTTCAAACTAAGTTTTGACTTCATAACATTAATTTATAAACTTTCAATACTTTTTCATTTATGTTCAACACTAAATGCGTTTTTTTTCAACGTTTACTATACAGACATTTATGTGACGGCACAGCACGTAACTGTAAAAAATTGGCACTACCTTGTTTTCTTGTATCATACATCATGCTCATTTGTTTTTGTAAAACTATTAGGTATGGCATGAGCATTCTATGTGTACGAATCAGAGATGTGCAGTGAACATCATAATGATGTTTGTGAAGGCTTGTTAAAAAACAAGCATAAGCAAACCAAGCGCGCACGCAAAGAACACCAAGCCTGCTTGAGCTTGTGTATTGTTTTTAGGTATGTAACGATTCCGATTCTGATCCCGATAAATCAGCCGATATAATATATCGCCGATAGTCTATTGACCGATATGAAACAGTCAGGCTTGCCAACATAAGGCCCTTTAGTGACTGTCTAGTCTTATTCCATGCTATCGCTTTAAAAATCGCAATGGACTGACAAATAAGCTTGGCCATCAGTTAATTTTTTTTGTTGTGCTATTCGGTTGATTCCGACAAATGTGCAGCGTATAGTAAATAGAAACTAATGTGCTCTCTAGCTCAAAAACTGAGAGACCAAAGTATAAGACTTTTAGGTCAAGACTAAGACTTTTCGATCAAAACTTGTAGTTTTCGATCAAGTCCATTACCTTTCGATCAAGACTAAGACTTTTCGTTCTGAATAAATACAAGAATGTTCCTTCTCTCTAAGCTTATTGCATGAGAACGGTCTGCCCTATTTGGCTAAGTTTTCTTTTGTTGTTTTTGTTATAGGCCAATTAGAAGAATATGACAGAAACTTTTTGGAAAATCCACCGGGAAAGTGGGAAGTTTCGACTTTTGTATTAAAAATTGCTTGAGAACGACTTGACCTATTTGCTAAGTTTTCTTTTGTTGTGTTCGTTATAGGCCTATTAGAAGAATATGACAGAAAATTTTTGGAAAATCCACCGGGAAAGTGGGAAATTTTGACTTTTTGTCTGTCCTATTAGGCTGATTTTATCATTGAAAATGATTAAGGGCTTCTGTTTTGAAAAATTGCGATAAGATATCTCTGTTACGTGTGGGCGGCGGGGAAGTCGAGGAGAGAGAAGAATGAAATGCTAATAAAGCACAAATAAGTCAAGGTGTATGTATGTGTGTAGGCAAGCATCGAATGAAATGAATACAAGAGGGCAAGAGAGGAGAATGAAGTGTTAAAGAGCTGGTAAAGTAGAAATAAGTTAAGGTGTATGTGTGAGTATGTGTATAGGAAAGCAAAGGAAAGGAAGGAATACAAGAGAGGAGAATAAAGTAGTAAAGCAGAAATAAGTTAAGTTAAATGTGTTAGATGTGAGCTGTGGGTTAAAATGAGGTGTATGTATGAGTGTGCAGATCTTATTAATTGAAATGTGAAGGCTCACAAGTCGAGGAAGAGAGAATGAAATAGTTAATAGAAACTATTTAACTTAACTTAACTTAGACATAAGTTAAGGCGTATGTGTGAGTGTGTCTAAGGTCATTTTCAATGATGGCGTCGTTTACGAATTTCGTAAAGACAGATAATTTTTATACTCTTCACGGGAGTGTGTTTTGAGTTCTAAAGCCGTCTGCATTCTGTGAAATGAATTAGAAAGAATTAGCGTGCAAAACGAAATGAAAACTTTAGCATAGCCGAACACATCCGAATTAATTCTAATTTTCGTTTGATTTGAATGAAGCGCGCGATCGCACAAGGAAATGAGCGGAGAATAAGACGCAGACGTATGTAAGTGGTTCTGTGTATGTATGTATATGCGTACTACATATGTTGTTTTCTTTCTTCTTTTCCTTACACACAGCAAAACAGCAACAGCAGCCTTTTGTTCTTATGCAAAAAAAAAATGAAGGCATTCGAATTAATTCGAAAACAACCTGTGCGACTGAGTTTGACTTCAGTGCACAAATTCATTCGTATTCATTCGGCGTTGCATTCTATTTCACTCATTGACTAAAGTCTAAGAGTTTTCGATCAAGTCTTAGACCTTTCGATCAAGACGAAGACTTTTCGATCAAGACTAAGAGTTTTCGATCAAGACCAGGACTTTTCGTTCCGAATAACTACAAGAATATTGCTTCTTTCTAAGCTTATTCCTAGAGAACGGTCTGCCATATTTGGCAGATTTTTCTTTTGTTGTGTCCGTTATAAGCCAATTAGAAGAATTTACATGGTTAATGGATATAGATCAGAAACTTATAGTGTCCAAATTTCTGTTTGATACGTTAAAAACAAAAAAACTTTTTCTAATAAGAACTTTACCTTATAGGGTGGTTTGTATGGGAGGTATTCCTCCTGGTAACCCTAGGATCACGAAACCTATGTGCAAAAGTCAGCTCTCTAGCTCAAAAACTGAGGGAAAAGTTTGCATACATACAGACGGACATGGCTAAATCAACTCGTCTCATCGAGCTGATCACAAATATATATACTTTATGTGGTCTGCGATGTCTCCTTCTGTGTGTCACAATCTTCATGACAAACTTATAATATTCACTCCCGTGAAGAGTATAAAAATTATCTGTCTTTACAAAATTCGTAAACGACGCCATCATTGAAAATGACCTTACACATACTCACACATACACCTTAACTTATTTCTGCTTTACCAGCTCTTTAACACTTCATTCTCCTCTCTTGCCCTCTTGTATTCATTTCATTCGATGCTTGCCTACACACATACATACACCTTGACTTATTTGTGCTTTATCAGCATTTCTCCTCGACTTCCCTGCCGCCATCACGTAACAGAGATTTTGTAACGCAATTTTCAGAACAGATAAAATTTTCAATGATAAAATGAGCCATTTAGGACAGTCAAAAAGTCAAAATTTCCCACTTTCCCGGTGGATTTTCCAAAAATTTTCTGTCATATTCTTCTAATTGGCCTATAACGAACACAACAAAAGAAAACTTAGCAAATAGGGCAGACCGTTCTCAAGCAATAAGCTTAGAATGTTGCCTTAAGATAGGCATCCACACGTGTTGTGTTGTGTTTATGTGACGTCACAAAATTGAGAACGACACTTAACTGTAAAAATTTGGCGTCACCTCTACTTCTTACACCATGCTCAAGCCCTATACCCATCATGCTCATGATACAAGAAAACAAGGTACTGTCAATTTGACCGTTTTCGCCCTCGAAATTTGGTTTTTGACCTCACAAAAATATTAGTGTAGTAAACGTTGAAAAAACGCATTTAGTGTTGAGCATGACGTGAAAAAGTATTGTAGGTTTGTAAATTTTTATGGTGAACAGCACTATCATATGTTAATATCATTGTTTACATATGTGATAATGTGGTTTGGTTTGGTTTGGTTTGGATTTTTTTAAATGCATTTTTATTAACAACTAGCTGTGCTCGCGAATTCGTACGCGTGGTATTGGAATTATGTAATTTTATTAGTGTAACTTTTAAGAAGCTACAGTAATGCTTCTCTGTTGTATTACATGTAGAGCCATCAGGGATTAAAGCATAGAGTGTTAAGTAGTAAGTTTTAGAGCTTTAAGTAAGATCTACACCAGCAACACTCAGCTTCTAGCCCTGTGCTTTGTTAACTGTCTCACCGTAACAAACGCTATCAATGCGCAAAAAGTAGACAACAATACTCAAAGTTTAATTAAAAATTAATATCTTTCGTTTTTGTAGGTCGTTTTTTTTATCAAATAAACGCTATATGTTACAAGAAGCTTGCTACCTTACACCAGCGAAAACCGCATTCAAATCGGTTAAGCTGTTTCTGAGATTATCGTGCACAGACAAAAAGATAATTACAATTTTATATATATAGATATTCACCATCAATAAACAAATTTAAATTGCTATTTTTGACCAACACCTTGTTTTTCAAACTAAGTTTTGACTTCATAACATTAATTTATAAACTTTCAATACTTTTTCATTTATGTTCAACACTAAATGCGTTTTTTTTCAACGTTTACTATACAGACATTTATGTGACGGCACAGCACGTAACTGTAAAAAATTGGCACTACCTTGTTTTCTTGTATCATACATCATGCTCATTTGTTTTTGTAAAACTATTAGGTATGGCATGAGCATTCTATGTGTACGAATCAGAGATGTGCAGTGAACATCATAATGATGTTTGTGAAGGCTTGTTAAAAAACAAGCATAAGCAAACCAAGCGCGCACGCAAAGAACACCAAGCCTGCTTGAGCTTGTGTATTGTTTTTAGGTATGTAACGATTCCGATTCTGATCCCGATAAATCAGCCGATATAATATATCGCCGATAGTCTATTGACCGATATGAAACAGTCAGGCTTGCCAACATAAGGCCCTTTAGTGACTGTCTAGTCTTATTCCATGCTATCGCTTTAAAAATCGCAATGGACTGACAAATAAGCTTGGCCATCAGTTAATTTTTTTTGTTGTGCTATTCGGTTGATTCCGACAAATGTGCAGCGTATAGTAAATAGAAACTAATGTGCTCTCTAGCTCAAAAACTGAGAGACCAAAGTATAAGACTTTTAGGTCAAGACTAAGACTTTTCGATCAAAACTTGTAGTTTTCGATCAAGTCCATTACCTTTCGATCAAGACTAAGACTTTTCGTTCTGAATAAATACAAGAATGTTCCTTCTCTCTAAGCTTATTGCATGAGAACGGTCTGCCCTATTTGGCTAAGTTTTCTTTTGTTGTTTTTGTTATAGGCCAATTAGAAGAATATGACAGAAACTTTTTGGAAAATCCACCGGGAAAGTGGGAAGTTTCGACTTTTGTATTAAAAATTGCTTGAGAACGACTTGACCTATTTGCTAAGTTTTCTTTTGTTGTGTTCGTTATAGGCCTATTAGAAGAATATGACAGAAAATTTTTGGAAAATCCACCGGGAAAGTGGGAAATTTTGACTTTTTGTCTGTCCTATTAGGCTGATTTTATCATTGAAAATGATTAAGGGCTTCTGTTTTGAAAAATTGCGATAAGATATCTCTGTTACGTGTGGGCGGCGGGGAAGTCGAGGAGAGAGAAGAATGAAATGCTAATAAAGCACAAATAAGTCAAGGTGTATGTATGTGTGTAGGCAAGCATCGAATGAAATGAATACAAGAGGGCAAGAGAGGAGAATGAAGTGTTAAAGAGCTGGTAAAGTAGAAATAAGTTAAGGTGTATGTGTGAGTATGTGTATAGGAAAGCAAAGGAAAGGAAGGAATACAAGAGAGGAGAATAAAGTAGTAAAGCAGAAATAAGTTAAGTTAAATGTGTTAGATGTGAGCTGTGGGTTAAAATGAGGTGTATGTATGAGTGTGCAGATCTTATTAATTGAAATGTGAAGGCTCACAAGTCGAGGAAGAGAGAATGAAATAGTTAATAGAAACTATTTAACTTAACTTAACTTAGACATAAGTTAAGGCGTATGTGTGAGTGTGTCTAAGGTCATTTTCAATGATGGCGTCGTTTACGAATTTCGTAAAGACAGATAATTTTTATACTCTTCACGGGAGTGTGTTTTGAGTTCTAAAGCCGTCTGCATTCTGTGAAATGAATTAGAAAGAATTAGCGTGCAAAACGAAATGAAAACTTTAGCATAGCCGAACACATCCGAATTAATTCTAATTTTCGTTTGATTTGAATGAAGCGCGCGATCGCACAAGGAAATGAGCGGAGAATAAGACGCAGACGTATGTAAGTGGTTCTGTGTATGTATGTATATGCGTACTACATATGTTGTTTTCTTTCTTCTTTTCCTTACACACAGCAAAACAGCAACAGCAGCCTTTTGTTCTTATGCAAAAAAAAAATGAAGGCATTCGAATTAATTCGAAAACAACCTGTGCGACTGAGTTTGACTTCAGTGCACAAATTCATTCGTATTCATTCGGCGTTGCATTCTATTTCACTCATTGACTAAAGTCTAAGAGTTTTCGATCAAGTCTTAGACCTTTCGATCAAGACGAAGACTTTTCGATCAAGACTAAGAGTTTTCGATCAAGACCAGGACTTTTCGTTCCGAATAACTACAAGAATATTGCTTCTTTCTAAGCTTATTCCTAGAGAACGGTCTGCCATATTTGGCAGATTTTTCTTTTGTTGTGTCCGTTATAAGCCAATTAGAAGAATTTACATGGTTAATGGATATAGATCAGAAACTTATAGTGTCCAAATTTCTGTTTGATACGTTAAAAACAAAAAAACTTTTTCTAATAAGAACTTTACCTTATAGGGTGGTTTGTATGGGAGGTATTCCTCCTGGTAACCCTAGGATCACGAAACCTATGTGCAAAAGTCAGCTCTCTAGCTCAAAAACTGAGGGAAAAGTTTGCATACATACAGACGGACATGGCTAAATCAACTCGTCTCATCGAGCTGATCACAAATATATATACTTTATGTGGTCTGCGATGTCTCCTTCTGTGTGTCACAATCTTCATGACAAACTTATAATATTCACTCCCGTGAAGAGTATAAAAATTATCTGTCTTTACAAAATTCGTAAACGACGCCATCATTGAAAATGACCTTACACATACTCACACATACACCTTAACTTATTTCTGCTTTACCAGCTCTTTAACACTTCATTCTCCTCTCTTGCCCTCTTGTATTCATTTCATTCGATGCTTGCCTACACACATACATACACCTTGACTTATTTGTGCTTTATCAGCATTTCTCCTCGACTTCCCTGCCGCCATCACGTAACAGAGATTTTGTAACGCAATTTTCAGAACAGATAAAATTTTCAATGATAAAATGAGCCATTTAGGACAGTCAAAAAGTCAAAATTTCCCACTTTCCCGGTGGATTTTCCAAAAATTTTCTGTCATATTCTTCTAATTGGCCTATAACGAACACAACAAAAGAAAACTTAGCAAATAGGGCAGACCGTTCTCAAGCAATAAGCTTAGAATGTTGCCTTAAGATAGGCATCCACACGTGTTGTGTTGTGTTTATGTGACGTCACAAAATTGAGAACGACACTTAACTGTAAAAATTTGGCGTCACCTCTACTTCTTACACCATGCTCAAGCCCTATACCCATCATGCTCATGATACAAGAAAACAAGGTACTGTCAATTTGACCGTTTTCGCCCTCGAAATTTGGTTTTTGACCTCACAAAAATATTAGTGTAGTAAACGTTGAAAAAACGCATTTAGTGTTGAGCATGACGTGAAAAAGTATTGTAGGTTTGTAAATTTTTATGGTGAACAGCACTATCATATGTTAATATCATTGTTTACATATGTGATAATGTGGTTTGGTTTGGTTTGGTTTGGATTTTTTTAAATGCATTTTTATTAACAACTAGCTGTGCTCGCGAATTCGTACGCGTGGTATTGGAATTATGTAATTTTATTAGTGTAACTTTTAAGAAGCTACAGTAATGCTTCTCTGTTGTATTACATGTAGAGCCATCAGGGATTAAAGCATAGAGTGTTAAGTAGTAAGTTTTAGAGCTTTAAGTAAGATCTACACCAGCAACACTCAGCTTCTAGCCCTGTGCTTTGTTAACTGTCTCACCGTAACAAACGCTATCAATGCGCAAAAAGTAGACAACAATACTCAAAGTTTAATTAAAAATTAATATCTTTCGTTTTTGTAGGTCGTTTTTTTTATCAAATAAACGCTATATGTTACAAGAAGCTTGCTACCTTACACCAGCGAAAACCGCATTCAAATCGGTTAAGCTGTTTCTGAGATTATCGTGCACAGACAAAAAGATAATTACAATTTTATATATATAGATATTCACCATCAATAAACAAATTTAAATTGCTATTTTTGACCAACACCTTGTTTTTCAAACTAAGTTTTGACTTCATAACATTAATTTATAAACTTTCAATACTTTTTCATTTATGTTCAACACTAAATGCGTTTTTTTTCAACGTTTACTATACAGACATTTATGTGACGGCACAGCACGTAACTGTAAAAAATTGGCACTACCTTGTTTTCTTGTATCATACATCATGCTCATTTGTTTTTGTAAAACTATTAGGTATGGCATGAGCATTCTATGTGTACGAATCAGAGATGTGCAGTGAACATCATAATGATGTTTGTGAAGGCTTGTTAAAAAACAAGCATAAGCAAACCAAGCGCGCACGCAAAGAACACCAAGCCTGCTTGAGCTTGTGTATTGTTTTTAGGTATGTAACGATTCCGATTCTGATCCCGATAAATCAGCCGATATAATATATCGCCGATAGTCTATTGACCGATATGAAACAGTCAGGCTTGCCAACATAAGGCCCTTTAGTGACTGTCTAGTCTTATTCCATGCTATCGCTTTAAAAATCGCAATGGACTGACAAATAAGCTTGGCCATCAGTTAATTTTTTTTGTTGTGCTATTCGGTTGATTCCGACAAATGTGCAGCGTATAGTAAATAGAAACTAATGTGCTCTCTAGCTCAAAAACTGAGAGACCAAAGTATAAGACTTTTAGGTCAAGACTAAGACTTTTCGATCAAAACTTGTAGTTTTCGATCAAGTCCATTACCTTTCGATCAAGACTAAGACTTTTCGTTCTGAATAAATACAAGAATGTTCCTTCTCTCTAAGCTTATTGCATGAGAACGGTCTGCCCTATTTGGCTAAGTTTTCTTTTGTTGTTTTTGTTATAGGCCAATTAGAAGAATATGACAGAAACTTTTTGGAAAATCCACCGGGAAAGTGGGAAGTTTCGACTTTTGTATTAAAAATTGCTTGAGAACGACTTGACCTATTTGCTAAGTTTTCTTTTGTTGTGTTCGTTATAGGCCTATTAGAAGAATATGACAGAAAATTTTTGGAAAATCCACCGGGAAAGTGGGAAATTTTGACTTTTTGTCTGTCCTATTAGGCTGATTTTATCATTGAAAATGATTAAGGGCTTCTGTTTTGAAAAATTGCGATAAGATATCTCTGTTACGTGTGGGCGGCGGGGAAGTCGAGGAGAGAGAAGAATGAAATGCTAATAAAGCACAAATAAGTCAAGGTGTATGTATGTGTGTAGGCAAGCATCGAATGAAATGAATACAAGAGGGCAAGAGAGGAGAATGAAGTGTTAAAGAGCTGGTAAAGTAGAAATAAGTTAAGGTGTATGTGTGAGTATGTGTATAGGAAAGCAAAGGAAAGGAAGGAATACAAGAGAGGAGAATAAAGTAGTAAAGCAGAAATAAGTTAAGTTAAATGTGTTAGATGTGAGCTGTGGGTTAAAATGAGGTGTATGTATGAGTGTGCAGATCTTATTAATTGAAATGTGAAGGCTCACAAGTCGAGGAAGAGAGAATGAAATAGTTAATAGAAACTATTTAACTTAACTTAACTTAGACATAAGTTAAGGCGTATGTGTGAGTGTGTCTAAGGTCATTTTCAATGATGGCGTCGTTTACGAATTTCGTAAAGACAGATAATTTTTATACTCTTCACGGGAGTGTGTTTTGAGTTCTAAAGCCGTCTGCATTCTGTGAAATGAATTAGAAAGAATTAGCGTGCAAAACGAAATGAAAACTTTAGCATAGCCGAACACATCCGAATTAATTCTAATTTTCGTTTGATTTGAATGAAGCGCGCGATCGCACAAGGAAATGAGCGGAGAATAAGACGCAGACGTATGTAAGTGGTTCTGTGTATGTATGTATATGCGTACTACATATGTTGTTTTCTTTCTTCTTTTCCTTACACACAGCAAAACAGCAACAGCAGCCTTTTGTTCTTATGCAAAAAAAAATGAAGGCATTCGAATTAATTCGAAAACAACCTGTGCGACTGAGTTTGACTTCAGTGCACAAATTCATTCGTATTCATTCGGCGTTGCATTCTATTTCACTCATTGACTAAAGTCTAAGAGTTTTCGATCAAGTCTTAGACCTTTCGATCAAGACGAAGACTTTTCGATCAAGACTAAGAGTTTTCGATCAAGACCAGGACTTTTCGTTCCGAATAACTACAAGAATATTGCTTCTTTCTAAGCTTATTCCTAGAGAACGGTCTGCCATATTTGGCAGATTTTTCTTTTGTTGTGTCCGTTATAAGCCAATTAGAAGAATTTACATGGTTAATGGATATAGATCAGAAACTTATAGTGTCCAAATTTCTGTTTGATACGTTAAAAACAAAAAAACTTTTTCTAATAAGAACTTTACCTTATAGGGTGGTTTGTATGGGAGGTATTCCTCCTGGTAACCCTAGGATCACGAAACCTATGTGCAAAAGTCAGCTCTCTAGCTCAAAAACTGAGGGAAAAGTTTGCATACATACAGACGGACATGGCTAAATCAACTCGTCTCATCGAGCTGATCACAAATATATATACTTTATGTGGTCTGCGATGTCTCCTTCTGTGTGTCACAATCTTCATGACAAACTTATAATATTCACTCCCGTGAAGAGTATAAAAATTATCTGTCTTTACAAAATTCGTAAACGACGCCATCATTGAAAATGACCTTACACATACTCACACATACACCTTAACTTATTTCTGCTTTACCAGCTCTTTAACACTTCATTCTCCTCTCTTGCCCTCTTGTATTCATTTCATTCGATGCTTGCCTACACACATACATACACCTTGACTTATTTGTGCTTTATCAGCATTTCTCCTCGACTTCCCTGCCGCCATCACGTAACAGAGATTTTGTAACGCAATTTTCAGAACAGATAAAATTTTCAATGATAAAATGAGCCATTTAGGACAGTCAAAAAGTCAAAATTTCCCACTTTCCCGGTGGATTTTCCAAAAATTTTCTGTCATATTCTTCTAATTGGCCTATAACGAACACAACAAAAGAAAACTTAGCAAATAGGGCAGACCGTTCTCAAGCAATAAGCTTAGAATGTTGCCTTAAGATAGGCATCCACACGTGTTGTGTTGTGTTTATGTGACGTCACAAAATTGAGAACGACACTTAACTGTAAAAATTTGGCGTCACCTCTACTTCTTACACCATGCTCAAGCCCTATACCCATCATGCTCATGATACAAGAAAACAAGGTACTGTCAATTTGACCGTTTTCGCCCTCGAAATTTGGTTTTTGACCTCACAAAAATATTAGTGTAGTAAACGTTGAAAAAACGCATTTACGATCAAGACTAAGAATTTTCGATCAAGATTAAGACTTTCCGGTCAAGACTAGGACTTTTCGGTCAAGACTAAGAGTTTTCGATCAAGACCAATACTTTTCGGTCAGACTGAAACTTTTCGATCAAGACTAAGATTTTTCGTTCTGAATAAATACAAGAATGTTCCTTCTTTCTAAGCTAATTGCTTGAGAATGGTTTGCCTAATCTGATTTTGGCTGATAAGCCAATTAGAAGAATTTACATGGTTAATGGATATAGATCAGAAATTTATAGTGTCCAAATTTCTGTTTGATACGTTAAAAACAAAAAAACTTTTTCTAATAAGAACGGCGGAAGCTTAGTAATAGGGTCCCGTTAGCACCCTTTGGGTACGGAACTCTAAAAAGGTCTGGCCAAACCATAGTGACCGTTCCCAAACATAACACAAATTGTTTTATTCAACTGACATAATTGTGTTAAATTCGCTTTAATTGTGCGACGCAATCACTTTCAATGTGCCGTAATGTTTATATTGTACAATAATAATAATGACGATGATGATGGCGATGGATTCTGATTCTGATGATGATGATGATGATGATGAAAAGCAGGGTTTTTACACTGACATTTATATTGACAATTTGATTTACTAAAGTCACTCCTTATTCTGATTCGGATTCTTTTTAAAAGTAAGGAAAACTAAACTTGAACGATCTACGACGTGTATCTGTGTGTCTATATGTGTGTGTGTTTGCTTGTGTGTGAGCGTATACCCATGTATTAAAGGAAGAGGAAAGCCCGAAGGTTTTTTGTTGTTCTTGTGATGAGTTGTTTGTTTGTTTATTTTTGTTTCTGCTGTCTGTTTATGTGGTATAAAAAATTAATTCAACTGCATGCAGTTGACAATTTATTTGCATTTAATTTAGCCACAAATACATGTGTACAAGTATTTTTTTTTTTTTTTTTTTTTTTTAATCGGAAGTGAAGCATCGAAAACCTACCCGGTCTACAACCGGAGTGCGGGGCTTTAACCCGCTAAACACTCCCGCCCCTTGTCCTATCGTCCTCCCGGAACTGTCATTAGATAATACGTCGGGAGGAAGGAGTGAGCATTGCTGCTCAAAAGTCGGTCGGTCCTAGTTTAGTAGGTCACCTAGTTGGTTTGTTTTCGTACGTCAATGACTACGCGTCAGTCTACTATCTATGATCAACGAGAGCTGAACGGATAGCTAGTGACCGTTCAGCTGCTCTTCTGCGTTCAATCATCCTGAGAGAGCACATTATTGTGGCCGTAGCTGTTTTCACAGCTTCCCAGACTTCAGCTGACTCACACATTCGCGGCACAAGGTTCTCCACACTGATTGGCTCACTAAGACATCCCTCCATTCGCTGCCTCTCCACATTAAAACGGGGGCAATGGAACAGGACGTGGTGCGCATCTTCAGTGATGCCGTCACATACAGGACAGAAGGGGTCCTCCTCGTGTTTGAAACGGTGTAGGTAAGACTTAAAACAACCGTGTCCACTGAGCATCTGTGTCATATGGAAATCCACTTCACCATGTTTCCGCGTTATCCATATGTCCAGGCTAGGGATCAGGGAAAACGTCCATCGCCCTTTTTCGGACGTTTCCCATCTCCTTTGCCACTCCTGTATGCTGCACCGCCTCGCAGTCTCTTTGGAAACACCTGTGTCGTAGCTGCGTTTGAGTTCTTGTGCCAATATGTCAATTGGTGGCATAGAGGCAATGACTTCAATTGCAGCATCAGACACTGTGCGAAAGCCACTCGCAACTCTTAGCGCGCTTAGACGATAGGTTGAGCGAATACCCGCTGTGTACGTGCGCATTGATGTCGCATCAGCCCATACCGGAGCCGCATAAAGGATAATGGAGCTCACAACCCTGGCTAGTAGCTTCCGCTTACTTGCTCGCGGTCCACCTGTGTTTGCCATCATGCGCGATAGAGCTCCATTGACTTTAATGGCTTTATCACTCACGGTGGCTAAGTGATCCTTAAAGGACAGCCGGGAGTCGATCAGTACTCCAAGATACTTTATGAATGGCTGAGAGGTTATGAGGCAATCACCAACCCGGAAAGTGAATGTCTCGCGCACTTTTCTAGTGGACAGGAGAACCGCTTCTGTTTTCTCGACTGCCAATTCCAGGTGTGCGCGCCTAAGCCAACTCATGACACTGATCGTAGCTGCACTGCACACAGCTTGTATTCGTTCAATCGTCTTGCCTACGACCACCAAAGCTATGTCGTCAGCATAGCCGATCAAGGTTGAGCCCGTGGGGAGACTCATCCTGAGAATGCCGTCGTACATTACATTCCACAAAGTGGGGCCCAGGACAGAGCCTTGTGGTACACCTCTTGTGACCGTATACTCCTTCTGACCATCTTCTGTATCATACAAGAGTACCCTGTCTGCAAAGTAATTTCCTATTACCCGCATCAGGTACCCTGGTGTATCAAGCATGCGGAGTGCTTGCATGATCCGCGGCCAGCTCGCCATGTTGAAGGCATTCTTCACGTCCAGGGTCACAACAGCGCAGTACTCCTTGTCGCCTCCCTTCCATCGAGTACCACTCGTTGCCCTACGCGCAATATCCATTACCGCTTGGATTGCATCCACCGTGGATTTGCCACGACGAAAACCAAACTGGGCATTGGATAAAGCGTTCGGTCTGTCTAAAGTTTCCTGCAGGCGGCCGACTATGATACTCTCTAGCATCTTCCCCAGTGAATCAAGCATACAGAGTGGCCGGTACGCAGATGGGTGGTCCGGTTGCTTTTTGGGTTTAAGCAACAGGACCAACCTCTGCCTTTTCCATATGGTTGGAAAAACTCCCTCGGAGAGGCACGCGGAGTACATTTTTGCAAAGATGCCCACATCTGCTCGAACGGCGGCCTTTAGCGATACATTGGGGATAGCATCAGGCCCTGGAGCTTTCTTGTCCCCCAGCCTTCCAAGTGCTTGAAGTATCTCATCGGGGGTGACCTCTGGGACTTCAGCAGAGACTTCAAAAGGAGCATGAAGCTCGGCTGTATCACAAGTAGGGAAGAGTGTTTTGACCACGTTGTCCATGAGTACTGGGTCTGATGGCTGTGGGGGTTGAGGTCCCTTCACCGCGCTCATCACTACTTTATAGGCCTTACCCCACGGATCAATATCGGCACTGTCTCGAAGCTCTCTGAAGCAGGAATCTTTGCTCGACCTTATTGCCCTCTGAAGGAGGCGTCTGAGCAACTTGTAATCGCACTGCAATCGCTCCCAATTGGGGAACGTTCTAGCACGCTGCGCCAACCTACGCGCTCGGTTGCAGCGACTCCTAAGATCGGCGATCTCGGCAGTCCACCAATAAGCCGCCCTTCGTGCAGGCATCCGAGTTTTCCTTGGCATCGAGGCATCACAAGCAGTTGAGATCCGCTTTGTTATGGCTACTGCCATACCATTCGCTCTATCTATGTAAGTCGTGCCATCCTCCCAAATTTGTAGGAAGATATCCTTGTCGAACAAGTGTTGTCTCCAACCTTCGGTCTTTGATAAGGACAGCCGTCCACCGACTTTCGGTTGCAGCGCAATTTCAATTACGATGGCTCGGTGATCACTATTAGTAAAGAAATTACCAATGCTCCATGTTGTGTTGCGCGCAATTGAACAATGCGCAAAGGTAAGATCTATGGCTGATCGCCTATCACCAGCCTCAAAAGTGTGCTGCCCCTCGTTTAGGAGTTCGATGTTCAGTGTGGCAAGGCACTCCATCAGTACTCTGCCACGCCGGTTTGTGAGCCTGCTGCCCCACATGGTGGACCAAGCATTGAAGTCGCCTGCTATGATCGTCGGCGTCTTTGTCCTGGCCTCCGATACTAAGTCCGTTACGAGTTCCTCAAATTGGTTCAGCTCCAGGCTTGGAGGTGCGTAGCATGAGAAAAAATAAATGCCATTTACTTTAACCCATGTAAAACCAGGTCGGGGCGTTGAGGATCTGCTTTGGGGCATCTTTCCGCCAGTGACCCAGATGGCAGATTTGGACGACGCATCTGAGATCCACTCATGCCCCCTCATGTTGCGGTATTGTTCGCATAAGAGGACAAGGTCGAGATGTTGCTCGAAAACGGTTTGGTGCAGCAAGTCTTGCGCTGCCACACAGTGGTTAAGATTTAGTTGGGCGATTTTCATCGCCCGCCTTCTTTCTTAGCCTTAACCGCCTTTTGATGTTCCGCGCAGCGGGCACTGCCAGCTGCATGGTCCCCTCCACATAGTGCACATTTTGCATCATTCTTGCATTGTGCCGCATGATGCCCTTCTTGCCCACACCTCCTGCACAGGTTACTGCGATCCACTTTTTCTTTGCAGTTTTGCGCTGTGTGGTTGTAGCCCCAGCACTTGAAGCATCTTGTTGGCGCCTCGCAGTCCCGTATCCTGCAGGATGTCCAACCGATACGGACTCGTTGGCACCTTAGCACCTTTCTTGCATCAGCAACTGGCAGTGAGATGTACGCAGTCTGCGTGCCACGCCGTACTCTCCCAATATTGCGTACTGAAGACTCATCTGGGCGGTGGATGTCGCACTGTGCGTGAAGGGCGTCACACACTTCCCCAGTGGTTGTTATCTCATCCAAGTCCCTCAGTTGGATAGTGACAACCTGCGTTTTTGCCACGACCTTGGCCACATCTCCTAGGTTCTCCTTGATGACAGCCTGGCACTCCACAGTGCTTTGGTCGGAATCACGTTTGAGTTCCAGCAGCAGTTCATTTTTTGTGGTGCGTCTTATGTTCTTCACGTTTACACCCACTTTCTGCAAGCCAGGGTCGGTGCGAATCTTCCGGAGGATATCCGCATACAAGGAGCTTTCCGCAGCCGAGATGATGAGAGCATCCGGTTTGGACTTAAGAGCATTCCCTCGGTGCTTCTTATCCCCCACTTTAGTCCACTCCTTTGCTTTTTCCCCGCTCACCTTTTTTGTTGTCTTGGGGGAGCCAACATTTGCCGTGCTAGCTGAACCCACCAGTTTATCCACCTTAGGATTGGCTAATGGTTTCTTTGCCACTGCTGGTGGGTGCCGCTTGGTTGGGGGCGTTTCTAGGTGTCCCTCAGGGCCTCGTTTGCTGCTAGGTTGTTTCAGCCAGGGCGACGTTTGGGACGAGTTGTTGGTCCTTATAACCCTTTTGGCTTCATGGTCCTTCTGATCGATAGCAGAGAGCTCATAAAGGGCTTTAATGCTATCGATCGTATCCCTCATCGCCTGGTGTATGGATCGTCTTGGCTTTCCATCCGCTCCTTTCTCTTCCAGCATATCGACAAGAGTTCTTATTTTTTCACCAAGCTTGTGAAAAGGGCTGTAGTCCTTGCCACGGCTCACCACCTCCTCCTTGCGTGTAGGTGATCGAGAGATCTTGCCGCTTGTCAGTGGGGGAGAGCGGGCCACCTTAGTGCTCTTCCTAAAAGCCACATCACCTTTTGTTTCCAAACTTGAGTCTATACTCCTCTCCACGGCAACCAAGTTGGCCGTCGCCGTGTTAGGGGATTTAAGGGGTTTTCCGGAGTTCAACATGTTTTTTTTTTGATTGTTTGCCAGCGCATCGTGTGCAGGGGGGCGGGCCGTAATAGTCAGGAACGGGTATACCCTTGGGACATAGTCCCTACCCCAGTTCCCTGGGGCCTGACCTACGCTTTACCAGTCCCGGGATTCTCGGACGGACTGGCGCTCGCCCGGGGCAACGCAGTCTACTGCACTGCGTCCAATGCACACTCCCTGACCAGGGTCCGAAGTGGCTGGTTTCTGTTCTCCGCCACGCCTGCCGCCTCGGTAGAGCAGGCTCACATCACCCCTTCGCCGACATTAGCGGAAATAACTAACATCAGTTCCGGAGACTCCCAGCGCGACGTGACAAAGAACGGTCTAACCCGCGTTTTAGGCCTACCGCCAGGCATTCACCGCTGCCGACCTATCAGGTACAGACGCAGACCAAAAGGCCGCCCAGTCTGGGACCAGACGCCTTTTGGGTATCGGAGAGCTTATTATACGGGCGGCTCGCACTCGCCCCGTCACGAGCATTTCACAAGGGTGTGTAACCTTTTAAGCTACCCCTTCCATTCTCGCCGCTCATTGGTCGGGGACTGCTTATTCAATATTCGCAGCTAACCTACATATCTGCAGGCCGTCCACTATCCGCCACCTGTGACCCCCACACTAGCTTGAGCAACGCCGTGTGATGTGTACAAGTATGTATGTATTTGTGTGTTGTGTGTGTGTGTGTGTGCGTAGGTGCGTATGTGTGCACAGCATTTTCGTATAAAATGGAATAACTTGCGGCAAAGTAAAGGAACAAATGAAATGTGGCAGCGAGCGAACGAACGAATGAACGAAGAATGGACGAGGAATAAAATAGTTTGGGCGTTTTGGGCGGGCATCAAGGCGTAAGGGCGTATCTGCCACTGGAGCTGTTGCCAAGGACTATGGTGGCGCTAGCAAAAGTGAAGCATGTGTCTCAAATATGCATAAATATGAGAAAGAAAAAAGCGAAAGCAAAAAGAATCATGTAAGCACACACAACTCATACACACAAGAACTAAAGCATCCAAAAAGAAAGTCAGGATTGACAAAGAAGCAAAAAAAAAAGTAAGAGAATTGCTGGATGGAACTACTGCAGCTTTGGCAGGTCAGAAGCCAGTCAGCCAGTCAGACAGCCAGCCTTGTCATGCTCCTCATGTGTAAGTCCACAATTTGTTGACTTTTCTACACTCGTTCGTTCGTTCATTCGTTTCACTCTCCACGTTCATCCAAGTTACCGCTCGTTTGTGTGGATTGCTTGATTGTGTTACTACTGCCTGTCAGTGCTTGCGTAAAATGAAGTGTTGGAAAACACTTTAAGTTGATTAAAATTTAACATGCATTTAACCATCCTTCCTATTCTTGACATCTTCCTTCCCTACCATCCTAAATCTTTTTATACTTATAGTCAAGTATTCTTTCTTTCTTTTCAGTTTCAACAATACGCCATTTGCCTTTTGAAGTTGATTTTATTTTGTCTGTTATTTGTTTTCATAACATAAAACGAACGACAGGGCACGGCAGGCAGTCAGAGTCGAGAGAAGTCGAGTGAGTTTAAACTTTTATTTAACACGCAAAAATAAGTTTTTTAATTGAATTGAACTCAAAAACAAAACCAACCAAAACAAAATAACACAATTTCTCTGGATTTTAAAATTATATTATATATACATATATATATATATATATATATATTTCTTTAATTAAAACTCGCTTTGTGAATTCAATTACGCTTGATTAGTCGACACTTGTTGTATTTACAATATTTATTTTATTAGACTTTTATTTATGATAGCCATCCATCATCTATCTCACCATAGTATTTTCTCGTCTATTTTTCTATTGGTATCTATTCAAATGTTCAATAGATGGATAGATAAATTGATATTTTAGATTGAAATAGGTAGGAAGGATACAGATGGATGGTATAGAGTTGGGCCACATTCAATTCAACAACATTAACACATTTGCATTTATGTAAATCCTATATCCTAAACTTAAATACCCACTTCTCTGTGATACACACAATTGTGATAGACTTATTTACAATAAAAATCACAGAATACCTAACGATAAGTGTGGCATTTTTTTTTATTTCTGCATTGGAAATTCGCGGTTCTACAATATTGTAATATTATATATAGTGTATGTATTTATATGTACCAACCACTATCAATATTTTCTAATACAATAATCTGTCAGTATATACATATTTATTTAATACTAGCGTACCCGGCGTGCTTTGTTACGCTCACGACGTAAAACTTAATACTTAAAAATAGTATATTGAAATATAAAAAATGAAAAAAATAAGTATGCAAGTCGATTCATTAGCATTCATTTGTTGTGTAAAAAAAATTATTCAAATTGGCTTAGTTCATTTTGCGCTAGGTAAAAATTTGGTTAAAAACTGCCTTTATCTCAATAACAGCGCCAGCTATCGAGTCCAACTGTAGCTTATACCCATCTAGGTAGCCGCATAAGTACAACAACAAAAAATTTCATCAAAATCGGTCCGGCCACTTAGGAGAAAAAGAGTCACAAAATATTGTACACTCGAATTATTTATATAAAGATAGTATTGGGTATGCATAAACATTTCGTTTGCGATTGCCATATGCTTATGCGCATTTTATTGCTTACACTTACCTTGAGTATTGTGTTTTGAATATGGAGATTATACGTTCTTTTCAAAATTTATAAATGGTGGAACACATTTGTTTCTGGAAAACACACCAAACAGTATTTTAGAAAATATGTGTCACAGTCAAGATATGCTGATAATTTTTCAAATTTTTACTTTATGGATACTTGCAATGAAATGGTGGTGTAACAAACGTTATGGTAAAGTGAGTAAAAATAGTATCTTGTACATACATTATTGCGTAAATTTTGTTTATATGTACAAAACAAAGAGAAGAAGTATGACTAATAGCGAACGACGAACAGCCGACCAGATGCAGGAGACCCCATCATGATCAGAGGCTTACATCGATTTATTTTATCATACGCGTCATTGTCAGCAAGTCAAGTGGTGAGTAAACAAATAAATGAATGAGTACATGAACGAACGAGCAACTGACTGACTGGCCGATTGACTGATTGATAGATTCCATAAATGAATATATGAATATTTGCATATTTTTACATTTTATTGTGGCAAAAATTGAAGTTTGTCGAATTCCAACATTCCGCCGTATACAATGCATAACAATAGTATAGCAAAAATTGTACAATTGTGTAAAGAAAATATTGTTGTATTCTATTGTGTTCTGTTGTGTGTTCTCATATACATATGTATGTATATGTATGGATGTGTGTATTGTATTTATTTTACAATATTTTATTTTACCATTCATTCATTTAAGTGAATCAATTTTATTTAATTGTTGAACATTTTCAAGCCTCGAATTGCAATTATATATTGTAATACAAACGAACCAATAAGCAAATAAATAAATAATTGATTTATGTGCGCAAACATTAAAATGTATGCATTGCCACCTTGTTATTGTTGTTGTTCACTTACAGATCAAACGTAAATAAAATATGCACATTCACATGTAACATGAGTACAAACATACATATATGCATACATATATGTATGTTCATATGTAGTATGTGAAGAGAAATATTTGCAACGATAAATGTTTAAAAATTCCATCATTGACCAAATGCTGCAAAATTCTATCATTTCTACCAAACATCAACTACCATATTACAATACTTAGTTGGTTTCATCCAACTTAAATTTGGAAATTCTATAGAGGTTTCAATCCAAACTGCTGCAAAGGATTGTCGTAGCACAATGGTATATACATATGTTATAAATTTGAACATTCACCGATTAGAGTGGAGATTGTGAGTGGCATAGTATCAGAAAGTCTGTAATACAGGAGAATAAATAACAGACAAACGTGTCATTGTCATTTAAAATTTCCATAAGATTCATAAACCTTCTTTAATATGATGATTGAACAATTAAAATGTTATAATCTAGATGGTGAATGGTGGGGGCAAATGCTGCCTGTCTGCCCCTCCACAATTGAAAACATTTTCAAAAATTTCCATTTGACAAAATCTAAATCTAAAAATTATTAAAGCCCATTTCGCTTAGCAGGACATTGGTGCTGCTACCACTGGCGGCAGCCTGTTGTTGCTGCTGTTGCTGTGCGTTGAGCAGCATGCGATGCCGGAAGTGCATGGTACGTAAACGTTGCATGCGACGTTTCAGATTACAATAGACCGGACAGCAGTCGGGGAATGGTTTGTACATTAACTCGTCCTCGTCACCTTGTTCGCACTGATCAGGCAAGATATCCAGACAGCTTTCAAAAGAAATGTGAACGAAGATATACAGGAAAAAGAGATACAAAAGAATAGAAATGAAAGTAAAACAAACCGATTAGTACAGTCGAAACAAAGTATGAGCTACGCAATACTTATGCATGCAATATTAATCACAAATCTACACTACTCATTTGGTCTAGACATTTTTTCCACTACGAAAATAGACCTGGATCGCGGCACTATCTGATTATTTTCACAAAACAGATTTGAACAAATACTTAGCAGGACAAGACGTCGTGGCAGAAATTTCGATTGTTCCCACATGCAACGGCGATAAGTGCCTGATAAAAAAGAAAATTAAGAAAGAAACACTTATGCTGATGATTCGTGGGATGTCACCGAATTTCGTGTACTTACGTAATACAGTATTATCATCCTCTGATGAATCCGTTTCAGATTGTCTATATTGATGATGATGATAGTGTTTCATATGAAACTGTCCAAAACCAGCACAGCGGCTACTTATAACAACTATCATGACACTGAGCCAAACGAGCCCAAAATATCTGCACATTTCAACTTGTATCTCAGATAAATTGTTGAGCTGAATCCTGATTTTGTTTTTCCAAAAATTGTTGACGCGATCACATAAGCTCAAGTTGCTTTATGGATCTGACAACTTTTCTGATTTTAGATTTCTATACACAAATGTCACACCTATTAAACTGTGTTTTTTTTTTTTTTTTTTGTGTACGCTAAATTCATTGAATCGTGTATTTTTTGCGTTCATTTATCTTTATTTTTTTATTTTAGTATGTCATTACACCGCGAAGCTTACTACGATGATGCAACGAACGCAAAAAATAAAAACGTTCGTATGATTGATTGAGTGCTAAGCAGGAGGGTCATTTAAGGGAGACATTTCTCTCGGAATCTGTCAGAAAAAAAAGAACAACTATGCTTATGTATATTTCTTCTCTATTGTAGAATCTTGCATGCTCTAGATCTTTAGATATTTCGCTTTCTTTGCTACTTTAATGACAAACCACCAACCCACCCAGGTGCTCGCTCGGTCTTTGCTTCTGAGTTCATATCGCTACTAAAATATAGTATATTTCTTAATATCTAACCATGTCGAAATCATGTCTGAGTACAATATGAATGAGTCTAGAATGAGTCTGAATTAATGAATGAATGAATGGGTTATTTCATTTGTTGTTATTATTGTCATGGGTGTTATTGTTGGTATTTAGTTCTGCTGTTGTTCATTGTTGTGTCACATTCATTCGTTTTAATGAAAATTGCACATAAACCACCGGCATGATCATGAAACATATGGTATACTATATGAAACTAACACACCACACACACAAAGATATATACAAATTTTAAATTACAATTTATGGCGTTACATTATCAGCATCATTATTATTACTATCATCATCATCATAACGATCAACGACGAACAACGATACTACAATACAATAAAATAGTATGTGCAAAGCCACAACAAAAATGTCTTTTCATCTCTGCATGGCGGCCCTACTGTGTTTGTATTCTACTATTGCTACTGCTACTTTGGATGGTGCGTTCCATGAAACTTATTCAATAACGAACGAACGAACGAACGAACGAATCCAATGCCATAGATAAAGTTTGAAGTTAAGCAGGTATACAAAGTACTGTAAAGCCCATCATCCATAAAGCCTTTTTAAACCGAAAAAAATTATGTCAAGTGCAGCTTACTAACTTTCTCTTGCTTCTCCTTTCCTCCGCCTTGCACTCTCCAAAGGACCAAGGCGGGACGGGGCCAAGTCTTGTCGGATGCCAACAACTTTCACCCTTTTACTTTGTCGTGTAACTTTTTGGAAATTTGAATTACAAAAAAATATGTACATACATACATTTGTATATATGTATGTATGTACTATATTGTATGTTTTTGTATACACTACATACATATGTATACCATCAGACATACATATCTAGAAAAAGCGCGCCACATGGGTTTGATGGGCGTGGCATGTTAATTCATTAACTTTGCAAACTTTACCGAGACACATAGGAATCGTTCGTGGTCGTCGTCGACGTCGTCATCTCTCGCTTGCGTTACATTGCCTTTGCTCAAAATGCAATCATGAACAGGAGCAATAATAACAACGACTATGGGTATGGATATGGATATGGATATGGGTAAGGGTAAGTGTAAGTGTAAGCGGAGCTAAAACCATCATACGTAGTTCTCCCTATAAAGCTCATCATGCTCGCTTTGAAAATAAGTTGCAAAAAGTTTTCTTTCTCACCCTAACCTACTTTGAATTTAGCCATTTTCGGTTTTGTTTGGGAAAAAGCAACAATAGGAAAAAAACATTACAAAGAAATCCACACACCAAATTCATTGCAACTGACATGTCCTACAGTCTTAAAAATAGAGAGAAAAAAATTGGTCATTGTTGGATGAGGTACTTGTGTCCTATGTGTATGCACTTTAATGGTCTGTTATGATAAAATAGAAACGTTTTTTTCTTGCAGACAATGCCAAGTTCCTGATATCCTTAAGGAGGAGACTTCGAAAATGAATTTGTTATAATATAACAAATTGTTTTCCTTCATACCCATACATTCCATACACTTAGTGGTATTGTAAAAGTGGTTTGACTTTAAAATAGAAAACGTTAAAGACCACAAATATTGTATGTACATTATCATCTCTTTAAATAAGTTTTAGAATCGAGCCTTGGTTTTGCTGAAATAAGTATGTGCTATGTTTATTTTTCAAATATGGTAATATTAATTAACAAATAATCCGCATGTCCAGATAACTTGTTTTCTTAAGCTTACATACTATGTGTGCATATAGGTACTAATAAAAGTTATAGATCGTGATAAGAATATGTATGTGTTATACAATAATATTTGCCATAAATGAATGTGTGTGGCAAGAGTAGTTCGCACTACGTTCATTGTTCAATTGCAGGTAGGGGGGTGGTTGTAGATACTGCTTGTGCTGCAGTTGATGTTGATGATGGCGCACTAGTAGATGGCTTGATTGATTCTGGAGAAGTTTTAGTATCAGACAATTGTTGACTAGTAGTGTTGGTTGATTTATTTCCTGTGGGGATTAAAAGTCGTTTATATGCTAGCCACAATTTTGGGTAATATTTTCTTTTCATTTTAAGCTAATAGTACCGGTATCGGTATCGGTACCGGTCCAATCTAATCTAATCTTTATTTGATATAACTTAAGATTTTTAATTAAAATTATTAATTTTGTTTTTTTCACCTGCTTCTACTTGTACACATTGGATATCAGCACATTGGGGATCATCACTTAGGATTCCGAAAACCTTTGTGCAACTCAAACTGTGTAAAGATAATAGTATTACAATACACAATATAATTATGAATAGCATTAATTAATTGTCTTGTCGTTCGTCGATTACTTACAATAGATCACCCTGATCTGAACATTTGTATGAACATGTATTGTGCCACAAAAAGATAAATCCAGATTTCTGACATTGCGATTGCTCTGTGGCAATTGAAATGAAATTTGTAAAGTTATTTACTCATACAATACTCTCTGTTTCTCTGCTTACCCTTAAATATTTCACAGATCCTTAGCCGTGCCTCATATCTTGTGTCTTCTGAAATAGCACCAACAATGACCAGGATACTAAGGACTATAGCAACAAGTGAAGTTTTCATGTTGTGGCAAGTCAAGTATGGAAAGTATAACAAAGAGAAGAAGCCAACAAGCACAAACAAGTACTAAATAAGGAAGTAGCAAAAATAATCCTATCAATTTTCCTTGTATTCCTTTCTATGCATTCAGTCAGTCAGTCAGTCAGTCAGTCAGACCGACTACAGAGCGACTTTCGTCTTAATTTGCGAAAAAGAAAAACAAATAAAAAAGAAATTGTATTACTTCGCGTACTAATGTTTCAGAGTTTAACCGGAGAAACCAAGGAAGCTTGAGAGCTAGAGAGATCCTTAGCTGAATCGAACTGTGCCGCGTTGCTTTGCGTTGCGCTGAAAGTTTCAAGTTTCAAGTAAACAGAACAGAACAGCACAGAACTCAACTGAACTCAACTGAACTGAATAGAACAGAACAGAACTGAACAGAAGTGGAAGTGGAACTAGAACTGCGTTTTCTTCACAAATCGCTTTATTTATACGAAAAAGGCTGACGTGGCACAACTTCGCCAAATCGAATAAATAATGAAAAAATATCACAAACTTTCTTAAAATGACATCGTAAAAGTTAAATAAGTTTTACAATTTCTGTTTGTATACGGAAGAAAGTTGAGGGGCGCAACGTCAGTGATAAAAATCCAAGTATTTGTGTATAAAAACAAAAAACCGCAAGTATAAACCTAAATGAAAAATTCCATACGTAATTGCATTTTGATATTTATTTCAAAAAGAATTGCTCTACTACTCGCGTTTAGTGTAAGGAAACTTTTGTTTCTTATGATTTATTTGAAACGTATTATGATTAAAATAGACAGAACAGGTCGAACCACGAACCAAGACCCCCAGGGCACCAAGACCTTGGAGGAGGCGAAAGAACAAAACTAACTAAAAGTATGAGTAAACTAATACTAAAATATCATAAAAATAATAATAATAAAAATAATCATAATCTACAAGACATGGTATTGTATCTTGACAATTATTTAAGAAAATTGAATTTTACTGGTTGGTGGTTTGGTGGTAGGAGCAGGAGGAGTTTGATAACAATAGTCAAAAGTAATTTTATTTAGTCACCTTGAGTTAGCAAATTGATAATTGATTCATAGGTAAATTTACTGTTTGGTTTGTAAAATATTAGTATTTACATATCAGCTGAATGGATGGTATACTAAGTAGTTCGAAGTAATCGAAGAATTTTATTTAAATTAAAACTACAATATTTGCTTCAAAGTATCTCACTTAAACGTATGTAACATTAGGACATACAATGCTCACTGAACTACTATGATGACATCTCTAACCAAGAACCAAATTATGTGTGTGTGTGCAGTGGCGTAGCTAGGGCTCGGGGCTAAATTAAATTGGGGCCCTTTTTAAACTAAACTTACTTAGCTTACTACAAAGTGTTATGTGTTATGTGTAACACAGCAGATAGTATTTAGTGGTACATACTTCCTAATATAAGTAATATAATTTTTGTGAGAACAATAAAATTGCGGTAAATATTTCCGTAATGTTGCACTCTAGCATTGCATATTTAGTTAAAATTTCATAATTGTTGAACAGTCCATGTTGGCGTCAGTTTAGGTACAACAAGACAATAAATATTAATAAATTGAATTGAGGAATTTACTTTGGAATGTATCTAATTTTTGTCACTTCATCTACCTTGAGTAAAAAGGATGGTGATAGGAAATGACTGCACTCATGGCAGTAACAAGTGAATTTAACTGACCTATTATTATGTCTAGTACGTTATTGAAAATTGTAATTTTGAATATTTCTTCTCTGTTTCGAAATCGGTGGCCAGAAGCTAGTTCATCAAAATGTTTTTTTTTACTTTTTCTTGTCGTTTTTCGTGAAAATTGGGATCTAGATCATATATTTTTGAAGTTTCACTGGCTTTGCATTGGAACGATTTGAAGTCATTTCTAAAATTTTAAATTTTGTTGTCACATCTGTTTAAGCTCTACTTGCCTTGTACGAGTATGAATCGATATGGCGTGTGTGCAAAATTTTGGGTGCATAATTGATATCATTCAATATTTGATGCATAAACTCACACAGCAATACGAACTCCAAATTTAGCATTTTCGATACGCTCATCCTTACTGGAACTCTTCAGTACTTCAGTACTTCTGATAATGCCCTGATTACATAAAAAAACAAAGCCTTACTGCACATATCGTATTAACTCTACTTGACCAGCTAGTCGGATTTCATTTGTTTAGAGTGGCTTCTGATTCGCCAGTGAATTTCGACAGTAGATCTCAACGCTTAATGCTATTCCCGAATAAATCTGTATTTCCACACAACTGCTAACATACTCCGCAATTGGCTGAATATTCTTAATCTGTTTTAACGTGAAAACGTTTTTAAAAAAGGGATAGATGTCACAATCTGACGCTCTTTCAGAAATTTAACGAAATTTGTCGGCTTTCTTTTTAAACATACCTATGCCACTGTGTGTGTGTGTGATGATGATGAATATTATTTACATTCCAATTAGTACGCCAAGTGATTTTGGGTCCTTAAATCTCTCTTTGTCTGATAACTGCGGCCGTGGTGGCATGTGTTATTTAGTGATAACAATGTTAACATCGTCATTATCATCATCATCATTGTCAATGTTGTCATATACTATTGACAATAATATGTTTTCCATCTCTCCAGAACCAACATCATCATCATCATTATCATTATCAAAATTATCTTTTGAAGCCAAACAAGTCAAAACTTTCCGATTCCGTTTGAGAGAAGACTTTTTGAATTTGTCGCGAGCAAAATGAGAAGAAAGAGATTATTGTTTATTTAAAGCATCATACTCGTCGTGCAATACAAAAAGCCAGTTCACACTTTTTTGTCTTCCGATCTAATCCTGGCAGATTGTTTGCGCCTTTGGTCGGTCGGCTGGTCGGCTGGTCGAAATGTCTGTTTTGTTTCAAGTTGAATGCCTTTGCTTGCTGTGAACACCACCTTGTTTGTACATCTATTGTTTGTGTTTGCGGAATTCTTCTAGGGCCATATGTAAACATAAGGTCGCCAATCATTTTCTGTGTCAAGTATATGGTAACAGAACAAAACAACAAATAAACAAAAGCAAAAAATTAACTTGCAAACCTAATTGTTGGGCTCAATTGTTTCCAGTCTGTTGTTTCTGTCCATTTACCATTTACCTGTCTGTTGGTCTGTCGGCTTGTCAGCCTGTCTGTATGTGTGTCAGGCATGGTTTAATGGTTTCGAACAGCAGAAACAGCATGCTTTGCAAATGGTCCACTCAGTTGTATTGTATTGTATTATAGTATCTTACAATCCTTAAACTTGGAATATTGTCTTCATATTGTTGGGTGAGTTCGAGAAAACACCCTGTGGCTTACACAAGTTAAATACTATTTCGAGTAAACTGTACAATACAAACTTCATATAACTTGTTCTTTATTTTAGGTAATCATAAAGTTTATTGTAAACATTTGTATCCATTCTCACTCACTTCACTAGCTTTGCTTAGTATTGTATCTCTCTGCTATGAAAACCTACTTCGGTTGTTCAATTTTGTCTTGTGGTGTAGTTTTTTAAATTTGATTTTATATAATTTATTGTATTGTATTTTCTTTTAATTAGTTTCGTTCATTTATACCAGTGGTTCAGTGGTTAAAGAGAAATATATATAAAATATTTTAACACAATTTTAATATGTGAAATTGTGATCCATTATCATCATCATCATTAAAAATAAGCATTAAAAATAATGAAAAAAAAAAAAAAAAAAAATCGGAAGAAATCATTACAATTAACTTATACTTAGTATTTACTCGTAAACATAAGAATTGAGTCTAATCGAAGAATACAAATGTCTCGTTGCAACGGATCTCGTAGCAATCCGGAAGTGTTGTGAAGTGCCTCGATAGCCGTAAATCGAATATGAATTCACAATAAGGATAACTGAAAGATATAAAATAGAATAGTTCTTGATCTAATGATTACATTTTTTATACATATAAGGAAGGAGCAGGTGTGTTCCTGTGTGATAGATAGGTACATATGTACTATATACTTACATTGGTGGAAACCATAGAAAACAACGATATGTGCAGAGTATGCCGAATGGTCTTTTAAATTCACCATCTGGCGTTTGTATTGAACCAGAGTTATGTTTCTTCCAACATTGTGAACTCCAAGCTATTAAGAACAAAGAGTTTCTTATTTAAGTCATATTAATAGAAACAAAGATAGAAAAATAATATTATTATTATTTAATAAATTACTAGCTTACTTACTTACTTACTTACTTACTAATATTTATGTTAATGCATCCTCAGTAAATGATAAAATAGAGTAAAGGATGAGACACTACAGGTAACTTAAAACGAATTGCTGCAGGATTTTTTTCCATTTTTGGTACGTTATATTTGAAATAATAAAAATACTTTAGAATAATAGGGGAGGGGGGAGCCATGGTTACGAAGTAACTACAAACATTTTCGATAACAATATCAGTGACAGGCGGTTGGTTTCCCATCCTAGACAGATCAAGAAGGTTTTAAAGTAAATTTGTGTTATGCAAATAAATTGCACGATTTGTAAATGTTTAGAAATAATTTTCAGGTGCATTCAACTTATCCTGTATATTTTGAACTAAGATAAATCTATTTCGCTTTGAAAGCATGCGATATATGCGATATGCGATATGCGATACACATATGTATGTATCAAAACCTTTGACTCATTTATATTTTGTTGTAAGTATGTATGTATGTATGTTATATGCACTTATTCATATAAGTATTACTCTTATAGATATTTAAAAGTTCACAATCTCAGCTCATTACATGTGTATACATATACATACCACCTTCATTGTAATTACAAAAGCAACATAATATTAACAAAATAATTAATGTCAACGTTTTTCCACAATTATTATGATAATTTATTTTTAATCTTCTTTTGGCTGCTGTTATTAATGGTTCTGCTGGCTCTGACTCTGGCGATGGCGATGGTGATGGTGATGGTGGTGTCGATTCCATTGTTGTAGCATTCTCGTTAATATTGGCCATTGTTTTTACTATACACGCACACATACACACACACGAGCACACACACGAGCACACACAAACAAACTCACACACAGGTGTTGATGAGTGTTGCTCGTTGTTAGTAGTATTGAAGTCACAGGAAAAAAAAAAAAAAAACCCAACAACAAACAAATGAACACTAAAAACCTTGGTAGTGTTTTCCGATTGATGGTTCTCAAATTTTATAGTGCTAACAACATTTCAATGGGAACATACAACTCGTAATAACAAAGATGGAAATAATTCCATATTGAAAATTAAGCCAATGAAAATGTTGAATTTGAACATTCTGGATTGTACAGTTGTGTATGTAAGTATGGGAAGTAAATGATCTGTACGTATATCAGAGTGAGCAGCTCAATTATGAGAGTGACAATTGAGAATCGAGTAACTTAAACTAAGGTATAAATTAATCGAGAAATATCGAAAACTATATACATATATACATATGTATATATGTATATCGCGTGTAAATGTTTTGCTTTGTTTTGGTTGATTTGGTTTTGTGTTGTTCGCGACAACCGTTTGCGATGAATTTTGAAAATGTAATGCGCTTTTGACTTTTTACGTTGGCGATAAACAATCAAACGACACCCAACCCAATCAACCAACCAACCATGGAAAACTCATCTCATCTTAGAAGATACATTTGTGTTTGGATTCGCAAATGCCTCGCAAAAAACCTCAATAATAACAACAACAACAACAACAACAACAAAACCAACAACAATAATAAATAAATCAACAATAAAATTATATAAAAAAATACATTATTGTTGTATTTATAAATACATACATATATAGATATATAGTTGTATACAACATATGTACATATGTAAGAAAGTTGCTTGTATCGGGTTGTTGTTTTCTAAATTGCCTGCAATTGATAAATTGTTGATTCAGCTCATTTTTGGGCGCTTTAATATGATTACAAAAGACACAAATACTCAAAATGAGTCGTCGTCATCAACAACTACGACGTTATTCATTCAATCAACGCCAAGCCAAGCCAAGCCAAGCCAAACAACGCCACGCCACGCAACGCAACGCAATGCGACGTAAGTCAAGTCATATTGTACGCCGTATAAACCAAGTCCAGTCAACCCAAATTTAATCCAAGTCAATTCAACTCAGCTCAGCTCAGCTCAGCTAAACTCAACCATAGTCATCATACCCAGTCATGCCCAGTCAGACAGTTCGTTAGTCAGTCAGTCAGTCTGTCTATCAACCAGTTAGGCATTTAGTTTGTCTGCCTGTCTGTCTGTCAATATGGCAATGTAGACAAGTGAACCCTGAGGTGATATCTCGCATCCTGTCCACTCCTTTTTCTTCTACCCCTTGTTTTTTTTTCTCTAAGCTTTGCTTTCACAAAAATTGTTGACACCTTTGTGTTGTGTTCTGTGGTGTTGAAAAGTATTGAGGCTCAGTCAGTCACTCAGTCAATCACTAACTCAGTTTGTCGGTTAGTCAGTCAATCAATCAACACAGTGGTATTTCTATTATTCTTGTTGCTATTATTTGTTGTTATTCACTTAAGGGGTTTGTCGTCACCATCGTCCCTCTCATAATAATACAAATAATACAATACAATACAATATTATACTATGTAGCAGTTACAATTTGATTCATGTCTGTGCGCTATTTTTAAAACATTTATGGATTGACTGATTTACTTGCTTCTTGCTTCTTATGGCAAATATATTGTGTATTATTCTTTTCAATTATGACCACAATTAAATTAAAAATTGAACTTATTACGACGGGTAACTTAATGTTGACTGTCGTAGTTAGCAATTTTCTTGTAGAAAATTTAATATTCTTTGTTTTTCAATAGTATATCACTACTACTAACTCAATTCGCAGTACATATACGTACATATGTACGTGTATTATATGAACCTACATATATTTATGTCTCATCCCCTACGCAATATATGACTTATTCTAATACGCAATTAATTTAAACCCCGAAATAATCTAATATCTAAAATTGCCGTAATTTGCCAATCAAACAAATCTACAACAAACTAAAGATCGGACCACCATCATTAGATTAGAACCTGTGCATTTATGTAACAACGTGCGTGCTTCAAAAAAGAGCTGAACCACTAGGGGTGAATATAAATTCTAAAATAAGTATTTTAAGTAAATAGAAGTGATGAACCTTATTCAGGCTGCGTACGACATAATGCATAATTTACACATTCAACGATCACGAGCAACGACCACGACCTAATTATGGTCCAAACGCATACATTCAACCTGAATTTTAAATCTCATTCAATCATTTGATTATTCAGTCATATCACAACAAATTACACATTACTTGACTGACTGACTGACTGACTGATTGACTTAACCAACTGAATGACTAGACAGCCAGACTGACTGATCTTGCACTCGGTTCAAAACACCACCACCTTCTTATGTTGGCATTCAACGATCAATGTCATTTCATTTCATTTCAACATCAACATCAGCATTATTATTATCATCATTAGCATCATCATCACTAACAATGATAACACTGATGATTGCGATTCGTTAAAAAGAAATTGACCCCAACCAGTTTTTGAGGTTTTATTTGTTTATTGTTTGCTCGCTCATTCGTTTAAAACAATAACCATGTGAAACCAGAGCCAGAGGAAGAGCACCCAGTATAATGGCTCTTGAAAGCGTAAGTGTTCTGTTGCATCTACATACTGTACTACATCTAGTACATACGTATACTGTATTTATTTATTTTAATGTTGTATCTCTGGATTTGTATGTGTATGTATATGATATGGTAGTAAGTAGGTGCAATGACAGTAAAAATGTCATTGAAAATCAGAAATTTATTTTTAATAATTTAACTTAATACATTTACCAATGATAATACAATACTAAAGTAAAGTAAATGATTTCATTTCCAATCTAAAACTTACTTTCTTCGGAATTACAAAAATAAATGATACTTTCTCTCACTGGCTAAATTAGAGTTCTTCGCTTACTGGAAGAGAAAGTCTTCATACAAAATTCACTTAAAAATCATCATTAATAAGCTGTGGTTACCACATTCGACAATCAAAGAACTTTACTGAAATACACGTATTTATACTATTGTACAATAGCATTATCCCACTGGGAACTTTTAAATTTCACACCAAAGTGAAAAGGTGTAAGGGTGAAGAAGTTTTTCCTAATTTACATGCGTCCTTAAAGCCACAAACTGAAAACTATTGTACGACTAGTATGTGTGTACCTTTTAATGCTTCGTTGCGCACGAGAATGAATTTTGAATGGAACTTCTTCCATTCAAATTCCACAGCTCTTTTCTAGGCATTTTGCCAAAAATAAATAACTTCATTTGACACTAATTTATGGTTGATAACTTATTTTCCTGTTAAACCTTTAAATTTTTGTTGCCGCAACGCACAATCGAAAGAACAAACCAAGTGGCAGGCGGACAGACACACACACACACACACGGACATACAGCCAAAAAACCAACACCTGAGTCGCAGGTGTGAATCTGCGATACAAGTTTATTGAGTGAAAACATGATAGAAGCAGAAACTCTTGGTAAAATACCATAGATATACAACAATAACAAGAACAACATTCTGGGTGGTGTGTGTGAGATGATCAAACAACGATGACGACACCGCACACCTCATTTATCCAACATATTCCGCGCACCCGTTCCGTTCACCCATTTTAATAACAACAACAACAACAACGATTTATCTTATTTTTAGCGCCATTTAAAAACATCAGCGTTGTCGTCTAGCAAAGCTCAGGAAGACAGCACCTTAAATCCATACCCCATACCCTAACACCAAAACCATATCCATATTCATGCCATACTCAATCTCATCAACCCAAAACCAATTCAGTCTAATTCAAAGTCTCCCAATCCACTTTATGTTCGTTCTGTGGCTCTTCGGAAAAATGCTTTCTGACGGAACTTTCCTCGTTTGGCTTATAAATGTTAAACGATTTATTTGCGGTATTTGTACTCGACTCGTCTCATCTCATCTAGTCTCGAGACTTACTCGCCATAGGCGCACTTACATATGTAATTCAAATGTAAGAAGGGAAACGTAGGTAACTGTAGTCTCGTCGTATTCTGCTCCCTGTTGGGAGCATACCTATGTACTACGTCGTATGCCCTAGGCCGCCCCATTTATTTATACCCGCTCGTCCGACTTAAAACTTCAGTTACTTAACTTGACTGAAAGTAACCAAAGCGACGCACTGCTGCCTCGCTTTGGTTATCCGTTCCCGGTGCTGCTGCCATATCCGCAAAATGTATTCACTTCCGTTGTCGTTGCACAGTGTGTTGTATTGTGTTGTTTGTATGATGTTTGAAAATAATATTGTATTTTTCCATTTTTGATGGATCAAAGGGTTATGGTGGGGATTTAGTGTGCAAAAAAGAAGAGATGAGAGGCAAAAAAAAAAGAAAAATTACTAAAGTTGCCCTGCTTCTGAAACATTTACACAGTTAAACAAGTATCTATAGACTCAGACCACCATGTGTATGGACTATGATGATGATTTTTCTGGAGTGTATTTTTTTGTGCGGATGTGGTAGTAGTGGGGAGATGCGATGGTCTTTTTCTAGTATGAAGTGTCTGTTGAAGTTAGTTTAGTATTTTGAAAAAATGTTTAACCATTTGTTTGCAATTTTTTCTTCTTTTGCTACATACTACATCTACATCTACATGCGATATGTATGAAAAACTAGCGCTCTCGTGATGTTAACAACTGATATCTATGCATACATTTTTGGCATCAGATGCATGCATTTGTTACCCAAAATAATTATTGAAAAGAACCCAAAACATCATTAAAAGTTTTTTATGGATTCTATTGCATTGGTTAATTAAAATCGCTAGACACGACGTACGTACGTACATGTATGTAAAAATATTTCAATAGAGTTTATTAAAGGATCTTAAGGAAATTAAATCAACTTTAATATACGATGAAAACACACCAATGGAGTTGTTAATTATGTACATATCCTATATGATGAAAAGAAAAGACCATCAGTAGCAAGATCAACGTTTTTACAATGTATTTGTTTGCATATAAAATTTCATAATATTGTACTTAAAAAAAAAAATTATTCTTCATAGAAACACATATAACTCACATATTTAGAAACAAAAAAAAAAAAAAAATTGTTTTATTCTTATTCTATTGTAATTGTATTGTAATTATGCTTGTAATTTATTTGTTTTCACTCACATCATAAGACAAGACAAGAAAAAAAAAGTGTATGAAATTAGAACTATAATTATTAGAGAGTTAAAGTAAAGCGAAATGCTAATTAAAATAATTTAAAAGCGTGCACTTGACATTCGTACAATCGGGCAGTGATGTAAATAAGTAACAGGATAACTTGTAGTCGTAGATAAATTCACACATAGGGAAGCTAAAATCAAAGAGTATAAATAGTGAATAAACAATACTAGACTCATCCATCATCCAGCATGACTTACTTTATCGTAAAAAACCAAGTACATTTAAAATTACACAGTATGCCATAGGGTTTCTTCATTTGTTCCTTTTTATTGATGACTGTATTCTGAAGATTATAGCCATCGTAGCGACGCCAACAATGATTAATATTGCCTATAGATAAAGTGTAATGACACCGAATTCTCACTCACTACTTGTACTTTCTTTTTTTGTTTTAGGTTATATATACATATATAAGTATGTACTTACGACGGATGTGGTGACTTCCACCATGATGTGTGGCATATCCACGGCCGTCCAGAATGTCACTACTGTCACTGGAACTGTGACTTCTGCTGCTGCTGCTGCTCTCGCGTATATTTGAGGCAGCATCCACATGAAGACCACCAGTACCGAAGATCAAGAAATACCAGAGTATTAATGAAGTCGTAATAAAAATGTAAGTCACAAATTTGGCCATTTCCTTTTGGCTTTCTTTTGTCACTTGTGTTGTCAACTATGCTTGCTATCACTTGTGAAGTGCTTTGTTTCTTTAACCTGACGTCACCAAACCAAATCAAACCGGACCGCACCAGACCGGACCGCACCAGACCAGACCAGATCTGACGAGACCAAACCACTCTACGATATTCTTTAATTGTTGCTGCTCTCTTGTATCTTTATCTTTGTTTCGTTGCTATTGCTACTGCTGTTGCTGTTGCTATTGCTGTCACTAGCACTTTCACTTTGTTTCCGCTTGTTACGCTTTCCTCTGACGCTTTCCGTTACGTACTTTAGGTTTATTATAGGTTTGCGTTTATGGCATGTCACATTCAGCACTGTCTCAGAGATGACTATCGTGTGCGCTATCCCTGTGCAAATCGTGTTGTTTTGTCAGCGACCTTTTAGGGATTTTTAAATGGTATGTTTTGTTTTGCCTTTACTATGTTTTCTATTTTGTGGATATGCTTTTCTTTAGTAGGTTTTAGTTTAGTTTCGTTTCGTTTCGTTTAGTTTAGCTTCGCTCAATGCAATTTCTATTTTTATGACTTTGGCTTGGGCGCTTTTCGTTGCCGCTGCGAATGTCGCCCCTGCACTGAAATATGTATTTTTTGAAAAAATGATTTTGTTTCGTGCTTATTTCATTTTTCTTTGTCACATTTTGTTTGTTTGTTTCTTTTTTGTTGTCGGTTGCACTGGACTGGATTGGACTGGACAGTTCAGCACTACTCAGCTCGGTTCAGCTCTGCTCAGAACAGATCATCACAGATCAGATGAGCTCGGTTCATTTCATCATCTATACACTAAAAAGTGTTCGTTTATTTGGGCATTTTTTTGGATTTCGTTTGTTATTTTGTTTTGTTCTGTTCTGTTTTAACAGTAGAGAAAATAATATGCGTGTGTCTGTCTGTCTGTCTGTCTGTCGGTCTATTTGTCCACTATTGAAGCTGATTTGCCAATTGAAATAATCACGACCAGAACATAACAGAAGCAACATTGAAAAACAACCGTTCATTCGGTTCAGTATTGTGATATCATTATGATGTGTGATCATGATGATGATGATGATGATGATGAGAATCAAGTGGTGGTTATGAGATGAGAATGAAATCAGTTTTACAGCTGATACATGACCAAAGAACGTCATCAATGTACATACATATTTATATTTAGAATAATTCTGATCCCCATCAGTAAATTTGAACAAACGTTAGTCAATAAATACTCATACCATTAACCACCATATTGTAATACTTAGTATATTCACACAAAATGAGAAGACACCTGATATGCTAAGGAATTGGAAGAAAGACGAAGTACGGACCCTTAACTTTAGTCATTTTTGGTTAGTTTGCCTTGCCAAATACTCCTCGTATGTATGCATGTAATTTTATATCCTCGAGTTATCCAAAGCATTTATTCTGTCTCTGATTGACTGACGAGCAATACTCTGTTAATGCTCATGATGATGATGATGATTATGATGATGACAATGATGTATATTGTGTGGTAGGAGTGAGATGTTCGAATCAGGAGTAGACCAGACCAGACCAGACCATACCAGACAATTGTATCTTCAAAATTGCCATTGAATCTGCAATTTGCAATTGCAGACAGCGACAACGCGAAGAACTCAAACTGTCGCCAAGCAATCACAAAACTTTTGCGCTACTTGTGTAGTTGTCTTAGCTACCCAATTCCAGCATTTTGGCTGCCTGCCCAGTTACTTCATCCTTTATATTATATTCTAGCACGTATATGTACATCGTACAATTGTATATTGCTACTGCTGCTTATTATTATTATACCAAGAAGCAACTACTCTCGTTTTCTGATATTGTACATAATCATGTTCATACTATGCATGTATAGAGTACTAAGTCTACACCAATTGCTGGTTGGTCGTATCTTATGCACTCAACAAATGTCGGAACTTGAATTGGTCTTGAGTCATTGTCGTTCTTGTTCTCGTTCTCGTTCTCATCTACTTCTATGTTTACATCCATGTCGCTTTTGTTTTCGTCTCGACAAGTTTTTATATTCTTTTTCTTTTATTAAAGTCCTCACACATTTACATAATATGTGCAATGTATCATTATTTCTGTCAAATGTTTGTCACACATATTTAGAATCAAGAGAGAGATACCCCATACATATAACATATTCATACAGTATATTGGCATGTTCAGTGTAGCTCCATAAATCCTCCAAACTACTGCAGGGGATAGTAAAAGAGAAAAAGTTCATTGGATGAATCAATTAGATAGGATTAGAAAGCAATGAATATCAGCTGTGTGAAGTGTATATAAATTTCGGTGGGTTCGAAGTTAAAGTTTTCACTTGAGTTCCTTAGTTTTCTTATTTCTATTTTCGTTTTTGTTTAAGTAGCAAATTTTCAGGCAATATGACGAAAGTTTTCTGTTGTATATTTTTTGGCATTTTGATTTCTTTCGCATTTCCTGTTTTCGTTCGTTGTCATTGTTATGTTTCTGTGCACGCTTAGTTCTTTTTGCTTTGGTTTTTTTCTTTTCTATTATTGTGATACCCTTCAAACCTCGTAATAGGATATAGACTATATTTAGGATCCATTGCTTTCTAAAAGCAAAACACAAAAGCAAATATCGAAATTTCAGTGTTCGTTTAATTCTATTTAATAGGAAGTTTTTTTTGTAAAAGATGTTATTTACTTAGATTCTCTCTGACCTCTGACACTCTGATCTTCTGTACAGGGTATTTGGTAGTTGAGAATATCCGTCTGTGGGGTATTTGATTTTTTCAAATTTTTCTTTGTGTTGCCAAAATGTTACAAACTGTTTTGCAAATTGGCAACATCTGGTGCGTGCTTGAGGACCTTCATTGATGTTTGCCAATGATTTGCCTAGCGTGTGTATTGAATAAACTAATAATTGAATTTATTAAATTCACACTTCCATAATGAAATGGTTTTCTAGTTCGAGGATCTTTTCTGTGTCTACATATTTTTAAAAATATTTTAATCCCATAATCTTGAAGTCAATTCAGTTTAGTTTTGTGAACTTTAAACTATTACGAGTATTATGGCCTAGAAGGGCTTTCATAATTCTGAATAAAAAAGTCCTTAAGGGTACAAAGTCGAGTGTTCAGTAGCCCAAGAAACATGTTCCGTTCTGGCTAATTGTGACTTCCTTTTTAAAGGAATATCGTGAATAGTTGCATTGGGTCTCTGGTGGTGATTTTATTATTTCATATTTCCCTTACTTTATTTAGGTTTTTTAAACAAATTTGTGGACGAGGCAAGACTGCTGAATCTTTAAATGGCGAATTATGGATGTTTGACCAAATGTTTAACAAAAAAATAAGATATACAACATAATATTTAATGACATAAAGAAGAGGCAAATCAAATTTTAATCGAGTACAATTTATTTTCAAAATAAGGGAAATTGTATACGAAAAAAGGTATTGCATACTTTTGGGAGCACCTTTGAAATTACATATTCACCAGCAAACAACATTTGTCTCTCTGTCTGTCTGTCTCTCTGTCTTTATTATGATAATGATTATAATCATCATCATTATCATTAGCATAATTATGCAAACGAAATGATGATGAGTTTTAACACCTGCTTGCTTTTGTTTTGCTTTTCTGTTCGTCGTCATCGTCATCTGCTTTGTTTCAGCGCAACAGCATATCATTTTTATCTTTTCTTATTTCGCTTTGCATGTACAAACCATATACAATAAAATGTTGCGAGTATCTTTTTTTCATATTTTGTGTTTTGCTTTTCTTTCTCAATTCATTGGCTGCTTTTGTTATAACTGCAAACAAGCAATAAATTTCATTTTAATAAGGCAACATCACTGATAAAAGAACATAAAAAGGAGGATAAAAGCGACTGGAAAAGCAATGGAATGGTGGATTGGGGTTATTTTTTCTATCTACAATATTTGTTTGTTCGGTTAATGTAAACGGGTTGAATATTGTGGCAATTACATACATATACATGTGTATGTATCTACATAATTATATGACATATCTAATGTTTGGCTGTGGCATCTTTAAATCATTTTATCCTTTATAAGGACTAGTATAGTAAGTAATCCGTAATAAGTATAAATCGATTCATTTATTATTCTTCTTCTTTTGAATTCATCTTTTATTAGATTTTAGAAAGCATAATATACTTTTAGGAAGACGTCGTCTTTTAAATAACCAATTCACCAATTCTAAGTATGTGCATATGTTGATTTGAATAAATTTGTATTTGATTTGTACTCTCCCACAGTGTTTGTTTAGAATTTATTACATTATTATCAGACAATGTATTTACTAAATGCATCGTCTTGAAAGGCAGATAGAAATCATCGAAATATCATTAAAGTTGGCATATGATGATGGAGAATGACCAATGACCAACTAACGAATCAGTATATAATCCTGTTCAGAAGATTGAGAAACGCCCTTCAATAGAAAACCAATCAAAGAGACCGTTCTGAAACCAATATTCCTCAAGTTTGTATGAATACTGCTAAGAAGGTTTCAATATAGTACATACATACATACATATGTACATACATATGTACATATCTCTGTTGCTGCTGCTGCAGCGCAGCTGTTGCTATGTCACTTCAAATAAACCAACAGAGATGCCAAAGACGCAGCAGGATATTTGTTAGTAGTACGTACTATACATTGTTCTTGGAAGTTTCTGTTGTGATTACACTTTGTTGTATATTTGCCTTCTCCTCATCCTCCTCCTCCTCCACTATTTCCATCTGCACCATTTCTCTTACACTTATAATGTGACTGAATTTCTTTTTTTTATGGTTGCATCTTTCAGCAAAATGCAAGTCATATTTTTAGCACTTTTTATATACACGTATATTACACTTTTCTTTTTATTTTTATCTATTTCACTACAATTTCTTTTGATTCTTTAAGTGTTGTTTGCTCAGTGAAGAGAACAGAGGAGAAGGAGGAGATTAAGAGACGATAGTATCCTGTTCCTTTTTATACACAATTGTAATCATTCTCATCAGTACCTCCTCCTTGGCTGTCTTCTTCTCTAAGTCTTAGCTATCATCGTACTTTCTTTCTGGCTGTCTGTCTGTCTGTCTGTCTGTCTATTACTTGTTGTTCCTTTTGCTACTGCTGTTGCTGTCGTTGTTGTTGTTGTTGTTGTTACTCCTGTTGGTGGTTTCGAAGTAATCTGCAGAGGCGCATATGCTGCCTGCGGTTTTTCTCTTTTATCGGTTCTTTTTCTTTCTTAATATTTTATTTATTTATTTTGCAAAATGCTTTACACAAGATTCTTTTCCACTATTTTGTCTGGTTTTTTTATTGTATTTTTTTAAGTTATTATTTTCTTAAATTCATCTAAACCCATCTTCTCTTGAACAATGCCTCGATGCCTTTAAGCAATCTTAAATTTGATATGATTTTCTTAATAAATCACTCAAGTCTTCTAGTTTATAAAATCATTTGCTGCAATTATTATGACATTAGTAATGATCAAAAAAGGGAATACCATGTCGCAACAGGATAGCATTGTGTACTCATAAAAAGTAAAAATACAATATACATATACAGACTGCATTGATCTAATCTTATATTCATAGTATTTCATATGCAACACATAAAAGAGATACGTACATACGTAATTCCAACATAGATACGAGGTTACATATTGTATTTCCAGGTTACGCAAAGAAGGCTATGGATGTTCTTACAATGGGATGTTGAGCTTGGCTATGGTTGTGTGTGGCTAGAAAATAATATGATCAGATAAGATCAGGAAAACGATTTTTTCAATAGTTTTATCCGTTTATAAAATGGGTGGGTGTGAACTGGGTAGTGAACAGTGACTTTGGCTGAAGTCTAGATCTATTGTATTTTGTTTTCCTTTCCGATGCTGATCATGCATGGGACCTCTGATGTATGGTTCACATGGTACATACTATGATGATGATGTCAAGTACTATGTTGAGGTGATGCTTATGCTCAAAGCCGTTTGTCTTCAATAGACTAGCAGCAATGGGAACCAAAACTAAAAAATTATTGCACATTTTTTCCTATAAAAGTCAAACACATACAATGCATATATGTGATATATATATATGGTATACTTTCATATTCATATGTATGTATGTATGTATATTTTTTACAATAAAATGCTTTTCATGCTGTGCTAGTGACTCGTGCACCAACACCAACATCAACATTGACATCACGATGCGTGCGATGCCCTTGTGATATGTTGGTTTGATGGCAAGTGTTTTAAACAAACTTGCACAGCTGTTCAAATACACGCAGATGCTATACATAATTATAACCATGGATACTACAATATGTATGGTATATAAGAATATACATATGTACTCGTATGCATGTATGTATGTATATTGGATTGGATATGTATGATTTGAAGGCATTGTGGTGTGTTGGTTGAATTGCTTAATTTCGTGAAAGAAAAAATTAAAACAAATTTATTGCTGCCAAATCAGAATTTGATATTATAATTTTTTTGGTTATTCTGTTGGTTTTTTTTGTTTGTATTTCATTTTTCTCCGTCTGTCGGTCACTTGGTCGCTCGGTCGTCTCTATTCTAACAAAATCGTGGCATGGCATGGCATGCCGTGGCATGGCGCTCGAACCGAACATACACGCTCATTCATTAATCTATTTACGTATCCAAGAAATAGAAAAAGCAAAATCAAATAAGAAAACAACACAGCGCACGACTTCTGAAGATCATCACAATATAGAGGACAACGACGACGCAGGCGACAGTTGCAATTTGTGCGCCCGCGAGCGAACCCGAATAAATAAAATACAACAAGAGACAACAAACAGCATCATCATCAGATATTAAACAAAAGAAACACAAACACCCTGAATAAAGTGTTAAGATACTCACTCGTTTATTAATTTTGTGTATTGTAAATCAAATGCCGGTGCAGCAACAAGAAATCATTTTAAATTAATTTTCAATTAAAATCCCAAAGAATATCATCGTACGCCGCCGTCATTGTGGTTTTCACCATCATCATCATCATCACCACCATCGCAAGGATAGTGTTGTACAATGCCTTCAAGAAAAAATGTAAAGAAAACTATAAAAGAAAACAAAATGCATTTAATTGCAGGCGCATCTCATTATTCCACCAAATTTTAATAAAACATCCTATATACAGAACAAAAGAACAGAACAGAAAAAAACAAAACAGAACAGAACAGAATAGCAATAGCAAAGCAACAAGTCGGAGAAATATGTATCTGTGGATGAACTATCTTTGCTTTCCACCCACTGACAGATACATTCATACCACAAATATTTATTGTGTTTTTTTCTCTTTTGATTTCTTTCTTTCTATTTTTCTTCGTTGGCAATTAAAACTGAGAAATGTATGAAAAATTCCTTAACGCTGTCGCTTGTCGGTAGGTCGCTCGGTCGGTCGTTCTCCTCTTGTAGTTTTCTCAGATGATCATCATCTACTCACTCACAAACTCACTCACTCACTCACTTACTCACTCACTCACTATTCTTCATCACTATTCACTCTTTGTTGATGTTGTTCTGTTCTTTTTACATGCGAGTAGTGTGTATTGCTCGTCGTACGTTGATTTATTTATAAAATGCCATAAAATTGTATCTTGTATGTAAATACATACGACGAGTAAATATATATAGATTCATCCATCTATCCACCCATCCATCCATCCACCCATCCATCCTATCTATCCAACAATGGGCAATGGGGGCAACAAAAACTCAATAAATTTTTCAACAATTACCGTTGCCTTAGTAAATAATTTCTACATAATTTTATTTGTTTTGTTGTTTGGCATTTAACATACTCACTCGTTCGTTCGTTCGTTCGTTCGTTTGTACATTCTTACGCGTACACAACAGATAGACAGACAGACAGTTGGACCGATAGATAGATAGACAGACTGACAACAAATGTCGCCTGTTGCTTTGATTTTTTGTTGGCAAATGGCAAATGACTACTGGCAACGCATCGCACCGATCCGATCCGTGCCCGCACCAAGTTGTCAATGAAAAGTTTTTATTTGCATTACTTAAGAAATGCAAAAGTTTTCCTACTTCTCCTCCTACTCTTCCACCATCTTCTAGTTTTTCTAACCTTTTTTTTTTTTGTATGGTACAATTATAGGAAGAAAAGAAGGGTAGAATGTTTGATGTATTTTCCTTATGGTGAAATTGAATCTTTGAATATGATCGATCGATTGTATATTTTATACATAATTTCCGCTTAAACGCATTTTACCTATTCTAGGCTGACTGATTGACTGACTGACAATCCTGGCTGGCTGGCTGGCTGACTGGCGTATAAGTCATTTTGGCGTTGTACATACTCTTACGTATAAACAATAAATTCAATTCAGTTCAGTTTGTTGACAGTTTTTTTGCAGCGTGCAACCAGCATGCAGGTGCAACTGACACCTGTTGTCATGATAATGCTCGCATCAGCATGCAAATGAACTGAAAGGTACTGAATGATGACTAGAACAAAAAGCTTGCTGTCGAGCCCTTTGGTGCGAAGGTGATGGATACTAAATTAGTATTAAGTGATTTTTAATTGTTTGCATCCCTTGTAAGGCAGACAAAGACACAACTACTGAAACCGAAAGACAAAAAATATAGAAAAAAGCTTGACAAGACCGCGATGACTACGACGCTTTGTGATTAATGAACAGAATTCGGCACTGATGCCGGCTGGATCCATTTACAATTACATTTGCATAGACAACATAGATACAGATACAGACACGTACACACACAAGTCGAAAAAACAATTAGAATGCAATTAGTAAGCAATTTTTGTTACCAAAATCATTCACACTAATGTGATTGTCTGTCTGTTTGTCTCCTCTCATTATGCTGCCTCCAACCTCAATAGCACCACAAATCGAAGAAGAAGCAACAGCAGCAGCAACGGCTGCACAACCATCAACAACAACAACAACAGCAGCAACAACAAACGGCAAAAACCTCATCCGTATCCGCATCCGCATCCGCATCCACAACATCAATATCAATACCACAAACAACGCCTTCATCTCGTCGCTCATCAACACCTTTAACAGCAGCGTGTTACCGCATTGAGAACTCTAACATCTATGGACGATATTTGGTAGCCAACCGTGACTTGGCAGCCGGTGAATTGCTTATTACAGAGGAACCATTAGCCATTGGACCATGCGTTTCAGCGGAACCAGTTTGTTTGGGTTGCTACATGCCAGTGGAGCTGCGTGCAACACATTATCGTTGTCCGTCCTGTGCTTGGCCAATGTGCAATGCCAATTGCCGTGGACTCAATCAAGAACAAGGTCATAGTGAACATGAATGTGCACTTCTAAGGGCAAATCGTTTGCATGCTGGCGATCATTTGACGCCCAAGTCAACACTCACCCAAATCAAAAATCTCTATGAATTGATATTGATTGTACGCATTTTGTTATTGAAACAACATGCACTCGAACGCTACACACAAGTGCTGATCATGGAGTCGCACACCGAAGAGCGACGAAAGAACACTACATTGTGGCAACATTATCAAGAGAATGTCGTTGAACGTCTGCTTGTGACATGGAAACTGGCAGAGGCGGGTTATGATGAGCTCGAGATACACAATGTCTGCGGTGTTTTGGATGTAAATTGCTTTGAGATTGGCCAGAATACAGCTAAGGCGCGTACTCTGTATCCGAGTGCATTTTTATTGGCACACGATTGCAGACCAAACACAGCGCACACAGATGATCCACAAACCTATGCAATCTATTTGCGGACCTCACGACGCGTTCGACAAGGCGAAGCATTGACATTAAGTTATGCGTATACGTTACAAGTGAGTAGGAAGAAGATTTATTTAATATTAATTTTCTAGATTAATATTATTTAAAATTAAAATGATTCTGATGTTCACATATTCGTATGCACATACATATGTATTGTATATCTTATGCTACTAGGGGACATTGAAACGTCGCGACTTTATGCATGCGGGCAAATTGTTTTGGTGCGAGTGCTCTCGTTGCTCCGATCCACGTGAACTTGGCACTGATTGCAGTGGGATTGTGTGTGGTAAGTGTACGAAGGGCACTGTACGAGCAAAACAACCACTTGACCAGCAAGGGGATTGGGAATGCGATGCTTGCGTCTATAAACTTAGTGCTAAAGAAGTATTACATTTGCTTGACAAGATCAACAATGATTTAGAAACTATCGATGTCCATGATATACCAGGACTAGAGAACTTCATTAAACGGTATTGAAGACAAAATCGGGGCTATGATATTGTGTTGATTATTAACTTTCTTTTTTTTTACTTATTAGCTTTAGTACTGTACTTCGTCCAAATCATTACCTTTTGCTCTCAGCCAAGTATTCATTATGTCAGATTTATGGTCGTATTGAAGGTTATATATTATCGCATATGTCCTTAGAGGATATCAAACGTAAGGAAAACTATTGTCGTGAATTTCTTGAAGTTATTGATGTGCTTGAACCGGGAGTGACTCGTTTGCGTGGTGAGTCTTATTGTTGCTAAAATGCATAAGCTATTTCTAACCTAGTGCATAATCTATTTATCAGGTCTTATACTCTACGAACTACATGCGCCTATTATGGTCATTGCACAACGTTTGATTCAAAGCAATCTCATCAATCGTTCAGATTTTCAGCGAAGTCTGAAGGAAGTTGTAAAATTATTGCGTGAAAGTCGTGATATACTTAAACTGGAGCCACCAGGTTCCAATGAACACGCAATGGGATTGGCTGCAGAGGATGCCCTCAAGAGCATGGGCTTTAATTAAATGTTTACCTAAATACATATTTACTACATACATGCGTATACATCGTTGTTATTGTTTATACAATCTGTTCATCATTCTTCATCTGATTGTAAATGAAAAAACATATGACAAAATGCTGGTCAAAAATCTGGAATCAAATTAATAAATTGGCAACGGACAAAGAGCAGCAATATGAAAAAATGGAAACCACTAAATTTTAGTCTATTTAAGATTAGAGTAAAGAATTAAATTTCAGGTGTAGAACCTAGCTAGTCTCAAGAGACACATATTGTATATCACAGAAATCATGATAACAAGATAAAGCAAGTACATAAATCCAATGTACCATTCAGATACTCGTACTGGAAGCACGAAAGTTATTTGGTCTATGAAAAATATCATTGATTTGCAATCAGTCAGTATATAGTAGTGACAGCACTTTGGATAGTGTGACAAATTCAAAATTTGTGAGTCCGTTATTCTACTATAGCATGTAAGATAAATGAAATTTATCTTTCTGGAAGTGATTATCATATGAAAGAATATACAAAATGTGCCTACATAATATTTAAAATCAAACGAGATTAGGGAAAATTTCTAATAGAAGTCATGTTTATATGTATGATGAAGTTTATTAATATTTTGATTAATAAAATACTTACTAGGAAACACTGGAATAACTCACTCACTGATTCAACATAAAACACTCAAAGACTATAAGATTTAAACAGAGGAAATGCGCATATTCACCACAGCGAAACGTGTGTGTTGAGTTCCATCATTGTACCACTGTACGAGTGTGTTTGTTTCTGGGTATGGTGAATTTAGCTTTGCTTTGATTTGTGTTACAAATAATTGAAATGAACAAACATGGCGGAGAAGGACAGGGATGAGGGATGGTTACAACAAAAGACAACCAAACAAGTTGCTGCTACCGTTTGTTCTTCTTGCCCCCGTCTCTGTCTGTCAATGCAATGTAATGAGTTGAAGATCGGAACGCTTTGAGTAGATTTGAAGCGCGCGCCTGTTGTTATACTCTTCGCAATTTAAGTGACAACAAGAATCAGTGTCGGAATCGGAGTCACATGCAAATTCAAATCAGCAACCCGTAACTAGAGGCCAAAGCAATTAACTCAAGTTAATGTTTAAACAAAAATTGCGCTCTCGCGTCAAAATTCAAAATTCTGTTTTAACTGTTTGTTATCTGCATCTTTGTTCTGTTGTTCTGTTCTTGTTGCTGTCGTTCTGTTTTTGCATTATGTTTGCTCTTATTGTTGGTGCTGGTAGTTGTTGTTATTGTTGTTGTGTTTTATGACAATAACAATGTGGACGAGTTGACACACTTGCATATTGTAGGTAGGTTTTATGTTTTGTTTTGTGTTTACACGCGATCCTCATCATGCATAACATTCAACGCCGTCCTGCTTCAAAACACTTCACATCGCTATTACCATCACCATTACCATCACCATCACCATCGCCATTGCTATTATATAGTAAACCAACATTATTGTCACCAAGTCTGATGATGATGATGACGATGATGATGATGATGGTACATAGTAGCATGTGACGTGCAGCGTACAACGTGTGTTGGCTGGGGAAAGTGCAAAAAAATAGTTTCCGCTCCAAATAATAAACAAAGCTCGAGTTTTATGTTTAACGCTCTTTCATTTTCCGTCCGCTCTCCCTGGCGTATTCACTCTTCCCTAACCCCATCGCTTTGTGTCTTTGTCTCTCTATCAGGCTTTTTGTTGTATTTTTTTTTTCACCTGACTGCATTATAACCTGCGGCGGCATTACTGTTGTGTTGTTCTGAGCTATGTTGTATTTCATAAGTAGCAGAGCCATGCCGAGCCGAGCAGAGAAGAGCCGCGGGTTGGTGTCTGGGGCACTCATGTGCAATGCCTTGTGGCGATTTATTAGGAACACACATTCACACACAGCCTCATTGCTTTACATATGTAAATACATACATGTATACATGCATACATACATGGATATGACTACATGACGCCGATTTCGTCTGTGCTTTTGCATCTACTTGTACTTCCACGCACGTTCCACGGTTTCTGCCTTGCGGCTAAATTTCTGTTACTATTTTGTATTGCATACTTTTAGGCAACACTGGGTAATTGTATGTGAGTGGGCATTATGTGTAATGTATACATGCATGTACATACATACATACAATATATGTATGAGTACATGTTCAATTGTTGGAACGTGTGATGCAGAGGGGGAGTTTAGTGTTGGTATCAACTAAAGCGCATTGTTCGCAAATTAATACATGTTACTCATCACGCTTCTTGGTGTTCTCACTTTTGTTGTTGTTGTTGTTGTCGTTGTTGTTGATGTTGTTGTTCCTGTTGCTGCTGTTCATATTGCGGCGGCTGATGTTGTTGCTTTCTTCCACTATCCTTGTACCTACATGCATACACATGTACATACGTACGTACGTACGTATCCGTGTATGTGTGCATGTGTATGGTTGACAACAAGTTACAAGTTGACAAAGTTGTTTCTGATATTGTTTTGTGTTGTAAACAACAAATTATACTTGTACAGTAACAAAACTGTAGCATAGCCTTAGGCGTTCAAAACATTTGACACAATCCGGATAATTATTGTACAATATAAAAAGGAACAACCCACTGAATATCCATGCATAGTTCATAAAATAACCTCGTACACTCATCATATGTACATACATACATATATGGTATACGCGTATGTTTTTACTTTTGTAAATTATTTGTCTGTTAGAACTACACATTTCTAGTTGCTATTCTCCTTCTTGGTTCTAATTGCATTGTATCTCACTCAACCTGTCTCCAACTGCAGATAAAGTTTGCCAGTGATGAGACTGATGAATATTAGAATTTAAACATTTTTTGAGAACTAGACAAATTCCATTGCATTTTCTATTGTAATTTTCCTCATTTTGACTTTGTTTTGAGTGTCGTTTGGTGTGGTCCTTATTTAATATACATATAGTATACTACATACACACATACATACATATATTGAAAATTTCTAATTCTTATTCTCAAGAATATTTCAAAAAGATGAATACGATGATGATGATGATGATAACAACTAAATAAATTCCATTGCATTTTCTATTGTAATTTTTCTCATTTTGACTTTGTTTTGAGTGTCATGTGGTGTGTCCTTATTTAATATACATATTATACATATGTACATACGAGTTTAATGAAAATTCCTAATTCTAATTTTAATTCTCAAGAATATTTCAAAAAGTTGAAAATGATGATAATAACAACTATTGAAATTCACCACTTTCACTCAAAAATACCGGCTTTCACTCAAAACAAACGAACACGTGCCATTCGAGAAATCAGTCCGAAAGGACGAAAACGAGTAAAACGACGACGATGACGATGAACATCAAGCAGTGTATTCACAGTGTACAAACTCACTTCCATTGAGTCAAAGCACTCAAAGCCGACTTTGAGTGAAAACAAGGAAAAATTTTGAAAAATGCTTTAAAACTCACCATCAGAACGATTGCTGGCACAGTCGAAGGCCGGCTTTCAGTGCATGCGGACGGACTAACACTCAGAAATCGGAATCAAAATCAAATTAGGAAGTTCTTAGCAAACGAAATCATCATTATCATCATTTCAAAAGCGAATAATTTCAAAACACAATTCAACGTAAAGAAACTTGTGTCGCGTGCTGTGTTGCTGATTATCGCATACGAGTAAAGTAAAGTTTGGCACGTGATCCGTGTATGATTTGTCTAGAGACGACGAAGAGTCTTAATGTAGCGCGTATATAAATTGTATTTTTTTTTAATTGAATTCGATATTATAAATTGAAACCTTACCGTTTTCCTCCTTGCCTCAGGCAAGTGTAATAAACAAAGGAAAATAAAAATAACAAAATAAACAACAAAAACCAAGTGATCCAAGTGAACGCAAGTGGTGAACCCAATGAAAATAGTCTCAAAAGAAGAAGAGAAGCGAAGAGCAGAGAATCCAAATCTATATCCATAGAAAAAGGTTATTAATCATTTAAACAATATTTTTGTCGCGTGTAGCGCTTCTTTATTTTGTTTTTGTTTTTGTTTTGTTTTTGTTTTGTTATTTAAATCGTGATTAGGTTTGTTATTGTTATTATTGTTGTTGTTGTTGTTGTTGGGTTGTTGGGTTGTTGGTGGTCATTAATGTCGGCGTCAGGACAGCTATTCCGACGCAACCAGACTAGTAGTGTAAACTGTGGGAGTGCTGAAAATGTTAAAGCTTAAAAGGATTACATTGCAAAGTTTTGAATACTTAAAAAACAATTTCAAAACAAAAATCATTAACATAAACTGAAAGGAGGAGAGAAACTTATGCAGAAATCGTTTTCTTACTGATCATTGGACTGTTACTGTTATACATGTCTTACCATAAGCGCACTAGACTCTAGTGGATCCGTCGCTGCTGCCAATCCAAAAGAAGTCACCCTTTAGAGGTGCCGTTAAGTTTCCTTGAAATAGTAGTGATAACTCTTCTGAATGTTTGGATGGAACATGAATGTTTTGACATTCGACAATTATTAACCTATTCTATGCGAATAAAATTGTGTACCAAGTTATTTAATTTCTTATAAAGATTACCATCTGTCTACATATGGTCATACTCTGCTCATCAGATCATAAGTCTTTAGTCGTCATTATTTAGAAAAGACAACACATTTTTCATGGATAATTTTTGTAGTACCATAGGAGGCTATAGAAAATAGCAAATGTGCTAAATTAGCCTGATGATACACGGTTTCTAATATACAATATAAGTATTTATTGTAAAATAAAATGATATTAGATTTTATTGCAGTTAGAAAGATTCGTTCCGAACCAAATACAATCCCAACACTTGATATCGAAACAATCATAATTTTTATAAAGAATAAAGATTATAATAAGGAGTGTATATGCCTCTTTTATGACATTTATTTCGTCGGTGAATAACAAATCTGGTGTCTACAGTATATGTAGGTACTATACGAGTATGTATGTGTATCTTTAACACCAAAGCTTATTTTCAAATGTGATGGCGTTGGCGTTGGTGTTTGGAGACAATCTAGCAATCATGCTCTTAATCATAATTTTTCCACTTTTATGGCATTTATTCTGGTTATTTTTCTTGTGTCCTTTTTACATCCTTCGACTGCTATTTCCGCTTTGGCTCCTTCGTTCGTTCGTCCGTTTATTCGTTTGTTCATCTTCATTTGACAATTTATGAAAATTGACTTTTGTTTTCCGCAATGAAGTTGCACACTCCTTAGCTTAGCTTAGCTACTTACTGCATTCTGTTCGCTATTTGCCGACTAACTGAAAACACAAGCGACAAACGCTTTATTCCGCCTTATCCTGTCTTATCCTGCCTTATACTACTTAGAATAGGCTGTCACAAACAAGAGGCTGTCACTGTAAAGTTTCGGAAGGCGGGCTGAGCTCGTTCTAAAATGAAGAATATTGAATAGACCGAGAATAGCATAGCATAGCATAACATAGCATAACATAGTAAGTCAGCTTGAGGCCTCCATTGACTGGCTACTACTTCTACTACTACCATTTTCCATATTCACTTAGATATATGTATGAGCGTGTGTGTATTATAATATATTGTACATGTGTATATCGTATTTGCATTGCATTTAAAACAACGGACTATGATTTCATGAAAAAATTCTGCTCTGTTTTGTTCTGATTCCGTTGGGTTTTGTTGAGTTTTATATATTTTTTGTTGTTGTCGGTGGTCCATAAATCAATTTCATTTTTAATTTCCGTTTTCTTTGGCGTAAATTACATTTCTCTCTTATTTGTTTTTGAATGACTTCTCTGTTGTATGCTTGTATGAAATTGTATGAAATTGGAGTAGCGCTATAGTTAGATTGTACATATAATATGTACAATAGTAAAGTCAGCATAGCAACATTCGTGTGCAGCAAAGATCCTGTAGAAGAGTATACAAATATACGTATATTGGCATTGATCATCAAGATCATGATTAGAAAAGGTTTCAGGTTTTAAAAATGGCGCTTCATGATGGCGCTTAGCAATGCAAATTAAAAGTATATATTGTACACAAGTACATATGTATATATGTATGTGTGTGTATCTACCTAGTTTCTCAGCTTTTTTTCAGCTAAGATTAGATCGACTTATTCAACAGGAAAGAAAGTAGTGTCTGGTATGCGTGTAATCGAAATTCGACTATGTCACAAAGAGCCAATCACATCACATTCATATGATCAGTATGATTGCAGTATTGACAACGTTTGCCGCCGGACTATTACTATAAATATTTAATATTAAGTTTGTAAAAAATGTGTGCACATACTAATAAAAAAACAATATTAATTTTTCTTTTCAGCTTCTTTGAAATAAACACAATTCAGAAATAATTTCGTTCATAACTAAAAAGTGCTTAAGAACAGAACAGATATTTGATCGATAAAATAAGTAAAAGATAGAGCAAAATATTTCGAAACAGACAGACCATTAATATTACCATTAGTTTCATTCACTTGTTAAGTGAAGTCTCTTCCAAGTTTTTGTGTATTAAGCATCGATTATGGCAATCAAGAAGATGGGCATTACTTCAAAAATTATACTACCAGCACCGTCTATTTTGGTAGAATTAATGGGCAGTGTCATGGTGTTATGGATGTGTCTGTTGCCAACTGTTGCCGGCGGTTCATGTCGTGAAGCACAACTTTGCTGCAATGGGCGTGATTCATCGTGTGTTGTACAGAAGGCACCCATAAACGCTATTATAGAGGACCTTAGTGATAAACCATGCTATTGCGATCATGCTTGCCTCAAATTAGGCGATTGCTGTGACGATTTCAAGGATCATTGTGGAGGTAAGTGTGCTGATTTCATTCTATATCATTCTGTATCTGTACGTACTATGTGTACCCATTGTTCCCATTTTGATATGACTCTTAATATACAATACTCTATACTCGTATATAAGTAAGTAGCAAGTATGTACTATATAGATGTATACAAAACCAGAAGTGGGTAAAGTCTCTCTGTGTACATTGTATATACTATTTATACGATATTATCTATCAGCACAACAATATCAAATTTAAACATTTCCGAAAACAAAATGCACCCACCATATGTACCATTTTATTTATAGAAAAATTGGTTGTGCGCCTCACTCAGTAGTGTGTCGAAATTTGCAAGTGTGACACAAATACATATGTATGTATGTATGTACCATATACTCGTACATTTTGATTTTTATTAATTGCTTTACATTTAAGACTCATTATCATTATTAACTTCAAAAGGAATGCTGCATACTATGAGTTGATGATAAATAATATAAAATATTTAATATATGATAACATCCATAATTGAATTAAAATACTTTTCACGTTGATAGTAAAATATTTAATATTTTGGTTTAAATTTTAAAACAAACAAAAAAGAAATTAATAAAAAAAAAAAAAATGCATAAAAATTATTCAAATTCACCGAACTATTTATGACCTTTCATAAATCAAAAGATCTACTATGTACTTGTACTATTTCTATCTACAAGTATAAGTATTTGATTTTCGTCTGATTTCGACAAGTTTCAAGCATTGCATTGCATTTTATTGACTTTTATTTAGAAATAACTAAGTATGTAGAAAGCGTCTTAGGAGAATATTAGGAAAATCTATTGTAAGATCGTAGGGTACATCGAAATACTAGATACATGCACATATTTATAGCTTAAAAGGCTATTAATGCGATTTTTAGTTTGATGCATAATAAGATTTTATTTAATTAAAACTTTATTTGGATGTGATGTTTAGTAAAATTAATAAGTTTTTACATAATAATAATAATATCCGATAAGTGGCACAAATGATTGATATTTGACTTTTGTGCCTATACTGCCAAAGTTCTTCTGTTTCTTAAGAATCATCATATCATATTACATAATTCTCATTCTCTACCTAACTAGTGACATTTTGTAAAACTTAATAATGATAAACTTAATAAAATCGGTCACACGAAGGATTCCGTTGCATTGCACAAGATTTAACACTATCTACCTTTGTCTGAAGTTATTCTGTTTTTATCACAAAAATATTTAAACAGCACCGAAAAGTATACTACAAAACAATTAAACAAAATGAGAAAAAAAAAAGATAAAAACTGCGTGCAGTGCATATTGGAGCACACGTTTCTTGTTTGGTGATCCCTTTAATTCTTTAAATTTATTTTATTTTTTTTTTATTTGTTATTATAGCGGCAATTGAATTCCACACTCTGCGAAAAGTTTTACTGCCTACCTTTTACTGTTCATGACAAAGAGCTCACTGACGGACGTACGGACAGCGAAGGCTTAGTAATTGGGCCCCTTCGGGTATGAAACCATAAAAATGATATATCTTCACATAAGTTATTCTCTTAAATACTGTGAGTGTGAGTGTAAGTGTATAAAAATGTCAACCTTCTCGCCTAAACTCATCTCTTCATAGTGATAGATCGATTGCAGATACTTACTTCGAAAGAACAATCGAGTTAGTAAGTCAATCTATACAATATTTCCGTCAGCTCTTAAAGGGTGCATTTGAATGAAATATTTATAGTATTCACCAGGCTTTTCGACGCGTTACAAACATGATATTAAAGTGTTGATCCCCAATCAGAAAGGAAGAATGTGAAGTGTGTACGTGTACTATAGTGAATTCGTTTTTTTTGTAATTTCTTTTTAAATATTTTAAATAAATGCTTTGTTTTTATTTGGACCTTTGTTTTAAATAAAATATGTATTTAGTGCCATTGTATCTCGGTGCATTGTATGTATCTGTAATATGGTTAATGGTTTTTTGTTGTGTTGTGCATAATCAAATACAAAATTTAATTATGAAAACCAAATGGGAAAGCATTTTAATTAATTATTATTAGAGAATAAAAGGAGGGATGATATTTTGAAATTCAATGGTAAATAAAAATTTATAATTTGACAGCAATGCAAAGAAACTAAGATAATTGTGAATCAATGCAAGCAAGATCAGTCATCGTGTTTATTCTGTTCTATAGCATCCCAAAATTAACCTTTATTTTTGCACTTTCTCCTTGCTCTGAGTTTGTCGCCAAAATTTTACTTATAGTATACAACATACTATTATACTCCAAACAGTAAATCATAGCGATTTCTTCCTCCATTGTTGGTATGCAAAATCTCGGTACAAAATATATAGTTCCGACAAATCTTTGGAGAAGCATCTTTGCAGGATTTCAGTATTGGAGGCTTCTGCTGTTGTGCCCCAACGTTGGATTCGATATATCGACACTAGTTAGTTTTATAATTGCCATCTAAAATTACATATATGCCTTTCTATCCTGTTGTCTGTGCATATAACGATTGAAAATCAGTTGACTTTCTTATGTTATAGAAATATTTCATAGGTACTAGTTTGTTATGTACAATATTATAATATAATAGATAAATAGACATTGTTGGAAATTATTATTATTCATATTAAATTACATTTTGATAACTACAATTTTGTGGTATCAACAATTATCTGAAAGAAATAAGTTAGTAATATCGAAAACAAAGTAATGAAACCATAAACCAAAATGTACTAAAGAAAAACATTTGCTTTTGGTGCTTGTTAGTAAACATACATATACATATTTTGTATTCCAATTTAAAAGTCAAAATACACATATGTATATACATAAAGATATCTCGTATACAGATATAGATACAGATACATATCCATTCATACATATGTGTATATGAAGCTATTGATGTTGTATTATAAAACAAAGTACATACATATGTAAATTTGAAAAAAAAAGGTAGTCAATCAATCAATGAATGATGAAAGGAATAAATGTCAAAAAGAGAAATATCAAATTTTACTTTTAGATACATTTACACTCAGTTATTCCACAAGCAATTGGAGGAGTATAGATGTACAATAAATAATCAACAAGAAGCAAACAAATGTAGAGTCTGTAGAATAGTGATGTAGCAAGCAGTTGAATTATTATGAAAGCTTACTTAATTTTCTTCGATTTCTAAAAATAAATCCGTGTAGAAATAAGATTTATGATGTTTAGACAAATAAACACGCAGTTTATTTAGACAGACAGATAGACAGACATACAGACAGACAGACAGGCAGATAGGCAGACCGACTGACAACCGTTTAAGAAGAAGACAAGTCCAAATCAGGTCAAGCAAAGAAAGTGTGTAAATAAGAGAAAGACTTTTGATAACTGACACTCCCAACCAATTAAATGGTTCATCAGGCAAAGAGTATACTATTGAATATTATATGGTCAGACCGACAGACATACGGACAAACTGGCTTTGGTTCAGTTGAGATAACATCATACATATTAAGTACATACATACATACATACATACATATAGTATTCATACAAAGAAAAGAATTAGAATGTTTACTTTAGTCTCACCAAATATACTTACACGTGTACATACACTTCATTAAACGTACTCCTTTGATTTTTATTTGATTTTGCAATTACAATAGATGCTCTTATTATGAAGTAGCTTGTGTCCACGATTTCGAATCTGGCGATTCAATTAGGGAACTTAATTTTATGAATTTCTCAGCATTTGTAACACACAGCGAACGTGCAACCCTTTGCTCGACAGTTTTGCAGTTAAGTGTACCAAGATGCTATTTGCTATTAATATTTCTTGCAAATGGGGAGTAGAAACTTTCATTATTGATGTTGCCAAAAGAGCACAAATAAGTAGAGGACATTGCCATATAAGATGGCGCACATATCTGTTATTTCAGCTGTGAATATGTAGCTTAAGTTAGCAGGCAGCAGTCAGCAGGTTGCAACTTGTGATTTCATCTACAATACAATCACTTTATTGATGAGATTGACTTGATTGGGATGAATGATTATTCTAACATCAATAAATAAATTTAATAGCTGATTGTCTCTGTTTTATGTAGTACATATATACATATATAAATTAAATGAAAAAGAAAAGAAAAGCTGTCAGTCTACTTACATACTATATGTATGTATAAGTAAGTACAATATATTCGAGTGTGTACTGATGTTCTGACAAATGTCATTTGCCATTTGCCATTTGCTAAAGTTTTATATACATACGTGTATTCACATTTTCTGAAGAAAAAATCACATGATAATAATATGAGTATTCCCTCCTTAACTTGTGCATGTAGATTCGTATTTTTATGACTTACAAAAACTCAAATTCACTGCCTCATGGAACTTTACTTGACTGCCTGTCTGTCCGTCCGTCTGTCTGTCTGGCTGTCTATAACTACCAATTAAGATGGCAAATAAATGGTTGGTTGGTTGGTTGGTTGTGTTCTTTATTGCCATAAACATACCATATATGGTATATGATATGTACCATGTATATTCCTACCAACTCGTAATAAAAATAGGAAAATTATCCTAACTTTCAACAGTACTCTCTGTCCGTTTTTTCTCTTTGTTTTGAGATGACAATGAAAATAAATATAATAAAAAATGCTAAAAAGGGCATCAACAAACTGCTACAAGCAGCAAAATTAACCCTTTGTATTGCAGACTGTGTGTACGTGTATGTATTTATGGTACAAATTTATGTATACACTTCTGTCAAGTTAAATCTTGTTGTCTTATGCAAAGAATACGCAGTAGAATATTCAGTCTCAGTAGTTTCATATTAACCGAGCATGTTGCTTAGCTTATTGCCTTCATTTCTTTTTGTTTGTGACTTTGCTATTTTTGCTCTTTGGCTTTCTGATCCCATTATCTACCACCTTCACTAACCACATAGGCCACCTAGGCCGCCTAGTAGGTCAAAGTGAATACAATTTACTGGTTTTGAAGTGTCTTTATTGTTACACATCAAATTACACATAAGTCAGAAGTTCTGAGTTCTGAGTTCTGAAACTGATACGCATTCGATTGTATTGCATTTCAAAATAATAATTCTTTTCTCAACTTTTTCATTCATGTGTATCCTCCATGGTTGACAAGTGGGTTGCTGGCACAAGCTTTGGAAACATAAATGGCTTTACATTCTATAACAATCAATCAATGTCGTCATCATTGTTCGGTACGTTTGTATTGAATTCGATTGATTGTGTTTATAATTAACTGAATAAAAAAAACTCGCAACTACTTACCAAAGGGAAAGAAAGAATCCTTGAGAGCTGTCCTTGTTATTCTTTTGCTAATTAAGAAACGTATCACCCTCAGAGATACCCATGTTTCTAACAGATACTTGTAATATTAGCGAACTTATTCGTAACATTATAACATGTACAATAATATCGATTAATGAAATAATGAATTGTTGCTATAACGATCAAATATCATACGTTACATTTATTTTATTTAGATACACCTACTCTAATTGCATAAACATTACTTACTAAACAAAACTTTATACTTCTCGCACTTCGGAGTCCACATATACATACTTATATACAATATTATGTATGGAAAGGATTAGTGTGACAAGGAGAATTGAAATTTATCGAAATTGGTCTAGCCATTTAGGAGAAAACTAATCACAAAATTGTGTACACTCGAATTTTATATATAAAGATATACATGTGAAAGAAGGTATGTAAGCTTCATGAACTGTAGTTAATGTCATCATAATCAACTTTAGATTTTCCATCTTCTAGTGCCTTCCACTATCTTTCCGCTAGCAGCAGTTTATTCAAGTTTATGAGTTCTTGCTTCAGTAGTTTTTTTTAAGAATGCGCATTAAGAAAATAAAAAATACAATTTATCTCTGGTCAGCTAGTAGTCTGGTTTGGCCAAGAATATAATGAAGACAATTACCACTTTTGAACGAACAATAATAAAAATACAATAGATATTTACCTTAAAAATATGTCGACGAAGTGTATCTTTTACTGAAAACGTTGAATCTTCTAAATGTTATTTTAATATTTTCCATATTTTTTCGTTTCCTTTTTTCTTTCTCTCTCTCTCTCTTTCTCTTGTAATTATTATGGTTGTGTATCTAAATTTGTAACTGACCCTTGTCGTAGAGTATTATCTTGTAGAATAACCCAAACCAAACCAAACTCACATCAGATTTTTTTCCATTGCCGCAAGCGGCATATCTTTGGTATGCACTAAGAAACTTGGCTGGACTTTATCGACCTTCTGCCATCTTTCTCTTGACTGAGACGGCCATGAAGGTTCTATCGTTTCTTGGGTGGTAGTTGCCTTCTTCATCTTTCTTTCTTTCTTTCTTTTTTTGGTTATCGTTATATTACATTTATTTGATTTATTTGATAAGCCCTCTGAAGCAAATGTGTTGTTTTTTTTACTTCACCCATTTTTTTATTTACCGCACTCAAGTAATAGTCTTTACTTTATTTTTCGCCGTGTTACCTTATTATGTTTAATATCATCATCATCATCATTGTCATTGTCATCGTCATCTTCATTGACCATTGCTTTGTCATTCACTTACTCATTTATTCATTCATTCATTTATCCATTCATCCTTTCATCTATCCGTCCATCCATCCATCCATCCATCTATCTATTCATTCGTCCTGTCATTTGTTCTCTGAAGTAAATCCAATTTTTGTCTTAATGGTCGGAAGTCTTTTTTCTCTTTTGGATTTTGGACATCGCTCATTTCGATGTTTCCTTTCTTTTCCAAAAATGTCTACCCATTTTTTTTTTTTGTCCTTTTGTATTGAAGTTTTTTATTTCATTTCGATTTAGTAGATTCCCTTTGAAAGGTCAACGTCAGACATTCAAATTGTCGTCATCAATTACGCGTAAAAACAAATAAAGTCGATGTGTGTGTCGAGAAGTACATAAAGGGGACGGAAAGAAGCTTCTGAAATAAAAGAAAGCAAGAAAGAAAAGCAAAAAAATAAACAAAATGCCAAGACAATAAATCCAATTCAATCCATCTGAAAAGAAAATACATGTAGCTTTTTACTTTATGCCAAAGTTTTTGCTTATTTTCTTTGTCGTTGTAGTTGTCATTGTTGTTGTCATTCTACTAATTAGCGTAAATTATAAGGAATTTGATTAGAGCCCGCAGAGACCAGGCTGAACCGAACCGAAAATAAACCGAGATCTCAGAATATCTTCTGTAGTAGGCGTTGTTCTCCATTTGTTGCATCATTTGTTTGCTCGTTTTGGCACACATTTCCCCAACTCTTGATGAATTCATGATGTTGAGGATGTTAGATAATATTATAGAAAAATACAAGATTAAATGGTAATTTGCTAAAGGTTAAGTTTGGTTGAAAGGCAATAGAACTTAGCTAATTTATTGATTTGATGTGCAGGCAATTCCTTTGCACCATCCTAGCTTAAAACAATATTTTCTGAATTTGTTCCTAGAACGGATTGTGTGTGTTAATTACTCAAGCACTTTCCATTAAGATTGCTTTACCATAAAAACTTGTTAATAGTCACAATAGCTTAATGTCCAGTGATACTAATTATTCACAAGAATAAATTCAACTTATCCGAATTGTAAAATGAAATTCCTCATGTACAATAAATGAATTAGCGAAATCACATTTATAGTTTTGGGGGGAAATGTAGTAATTGCTTGTAGTCCAGTTTTATTGCAGCGTAATAAGTACTATTTGTGATGTTGAAACATTAAAAAAAATTTGAAAAAAGTATTTAAATACTACATAATTATCAGTTAATTAGCAAGTTCATCAGGTCGTCCACATCACCAGCATCATCAGCGTCATCAGCATCAGCATCAATCAATCAGCATAATCAGCACCATTAACAGAAGCAGAATTATCATCAGAATTGGAATCCGAATCACAAACAATCACATCCCCCCAACCACCATAGTCGCTATTCGAAGTTATGCAAATACTTGATCCCATATCCAAATTCATTGAATTGTTTACTTGTTGACAAATACTCACTCACTCATAAAACCAACCAATTTTTTATAATGAGAATTTTGATGCATCAACGATGTTGTCATTATGTTTAAATAACTCAATTTAAATATGATTGTAATTAAAATTTTTCTGAATTAATTCAAAACTGATAGATCATGATAACATGTCGGTTGTTTCGGTTGGTCGGTGCGAGCGGCTCTGTAAATTGAATCGAATTGGAAGTTGTCAAATACAGTAATTTGCGTTTATGTTTGTGGTGACGAGTACAGTATGTGACAAAAAGAGAGAGAAATAAATGAAAGGCCGCGGCCGGGACATTGAATATACTTAGTAGATACATACATATATCTATAAATACTACAATACAATAGATGAGGCAGGCACATGTAAGAGAAGAGTGAGTTGAGTGGCGTGCATAACTAAAGTGAGCGAGTATTAAAACTTATCTGACAGCTGACAGACTAAACCACAACAAACGTCCTTCCTACCCATTTATTCACCCGTCCATCCATCCATCCATCCATCCATTCATCCATTCATCCATATACAATAGTTAGCTAAATGCAATTACTTTTGTATTATTTTATTGGATGGGCATGGATGGGCGTTAGCCAGTAAGCGCTTAGATTAAGCGGGTTAACGAAAACTTTGAGTGTGTGGCAAAGATTATTATTATCATTATTATTATTATAAAACAAAGCAAGCTCTCTTGGGCTCTTGAATGTGGTGACGACTAGTAGGGAGGGAGGGAGAGAGGGAGAGAGAGAGGTAAGAAGGTTTTATCTGAAAGAGTCTTTGGCTCATTTGTATTTTGGTTTCGTCGACGAAACTTTTCGCAGCTTATTAATTTTATTTAGCGTATATTAATCGTACTACTACTCTATATTAAGCTCTTATCCTCTAACAATCTCTCCTCTCCGCATCTCCTACTTGTTCATAATATCATCATAATCACATACCACATAGCTTCCTTTGTGCATAATTTTTATAACTTGCTAACACTGTTATTTTGATTTGGCTTAACTTGACTGAGTTTTGTTCACTTCACTTTACCACAGTTCAATTCTTTTCTTTTCAGTTCAGTTCAGTTCAATTCAATTCAGTTGGCACACACGACTTATGAGGCTTATGATAAGTGCCATATTAATTTGTCGAAGCTTTTAACCTCATCCTCCACCTAATCCTGTGTTTAATTTTTTTTCGTTCAATACAATAAACATTGCTCTGGATTCGATCCTCCTTCTCCCTCACATGGATGGGGGGTTTATACACATACATTTTGGTTTTTTTTTATTCATGTAAGCGGCTTAGCGATATACGTGTATGTACTCTCGTACACAGGTATGCATTGTTAAGAGGTACGAGTGTTTATTCAATATTTTGTGCAATTGATTGATGGATTAAATGTGAAGAAGTAGCATATTAATGTTGTATTGTATTGTATTGACAGACCAAGTAAGATAAAACGTATAGAATAAAGCAGAAATTTGCAATGTTAAATAAATGGTGGTAGTTTTAGGTCCATACATTAATTTGAAATGGTAGTGTTGAGTAGTAAAGATATTAATATGAATATTCATCTAGAATAGCGATGAGTATTAGAGGAATAGAGATGAGAAGAAGAGAAATAAGAGGAATTGAGTATTAGATTTTTTTCTTTAAATTTGGTTGTAACCACAAATTTGTCGAAAACTTGTATTGTGTTCAGCAAGGAAAATCAGTAAGAGTCCATGTGTCCAGCAGCATCCGTTTAGTGTTTCAAAAATCTCTGAATGTTGTTGCAAAGCACTCAATTTAGTATTGCAAAGCGCTTAGTTTAGTGTTGCAAATGCAACTCTGTCGTTTAGTGTTATGAAACACCTCAGCAGCCAGCAGGGATGGATCGTTGTGTGTTAACTTGTTTCCATCATAGAACACTGAAAATTTAAGTCAATAGTTTCGGGTTTTTTTTTTTTTTTAAAAGATGACAGCCACATATAAAAAATCATGCTGTCTGTAAGGTTTTTGTCAAAATTATTTATAAAAAAAAATTAAAGTAACTGAAAGAATCCGGGAGCAATTTTAACTATATTTATTATTAAATTGCTTTTATTCTCCGATTTTGCCCAATGTCTTCACACAATACACAGACAAAAATACATCGCAGTGTTAAGTCTAAGCAAAGCGTTTCACAAAAGGATACCGGTTGTGAAAGATTGTCAGAAAAACAGCTAGATATTAGGTATCAGGAAAAGTTGGATTCGATTCGCAAGTGTTGGAGTATCCCTAATAAAACTACAGATAGCGCTTTGGTTACAAAATGGGTGAATATCTTCAATAAGGCGAGCAAAGAGAATAAGCAAGCACGTAACGAACTCACTAAGTTAATGCACAACCAGCTTTCTCATACTGGTGTATTGGATTATCCATTCAATGATAAGGATAATTATGATCGCGATCTGTCGCTTATTGTGGCCAACTACAACAAGCGGAAATGTGACAATGTGAAGCAAAATTGTGAGAAAAAGGACGGTGGTATGACACATGATAAAACAAATAAAGAACTCAAGGCCATGGTGACGGCATGCATTAAAGAGCAATTAAAATTAATATCCAGCAAAAATGCAAATGAATTATCAGACCATGAGAACGATATGGTTTTTAGGGTAATTGGGAAACCGGAACTTCAAAAAGTAATTGGAGTACAACGCGCTTCAAAAGCTGACAAAATATTGTCACCACCTAGTACTCAACGAGCATGTGCTGGAAAATTGGACATTGCTGATTTGCTACAGAAAAGGGATGAAGAGAAAGGCCCTGATGAAGCAGTGAAGCATAAACAAGATTTGCTAATGAAAAAAACACCTCAGCAGAAATTGCAAAATTGTGGGCTGCCACCTCCTTTAAATGTACCTACACCTTCAGTTAAGAGCATTAAACCGGATGTCGACAACGCAAGTGGAAAGATTAGCAATAAGCGAAATTGGAAGTTGAAAGGCGATTGCCAACATCATAGCATGAGTAGCAATGAAGTCCAACGGATGACTGAAGATATGCGCAAAAGGAACGCCTTACTGGCTCACGAACTCGAAGAACGACAACGCGAGGTTGACAGCCTACACTTACAGACTAAGAAATCTAGTACGGTAATGATACGTCAACAATACGAGTCTCTGAGTTACGAAAATTATGTTGCCGAGTTGAAAAAAAAATTCACAAATAACATTGCAAATGTTATTTCTATTCTAGAATCGCACTTGGCACAAATAAAACTGGAATTGGAAATATCAAAATCAAAAGAAAAAGATAAAGAAAAAGAAAAAGGAAAAAATACAAAACAAAAAGAATCAGGAGTAGTGGAGAAAGAGCCGCTCTTACCAGTTTTTGAATTACATGTAGGGCCAGGGAGCGAATATAAGGTAAATTTGCCAACTGGCATCTTTCGTACGCTTTTTGCTGGAATATTCGAAGATCAGGATGAAGCTCCTAAACGTACAGACGATTCTCTACAAAAGCCCAACGAAGCTTATCGTGACAGTTCGGCGGGATTGTACGAAATGTTCCGTTACGAAGTTAAAGTCATGGATGCGCACTTCGATGCAGCACTCTACAAACGTTTCGAGATATTTTTTGATCTTCGCAAGAATCAATTAGCTGCTGAGTTGACACATTCATTTGATCGCTTGCGTCGGGAGTTAAACCATCGTTTCATAACCGCCATCGAAATAAATGCACGCAATGCTCACATTCGTCGTCAAAGTGCTCGGGTTCAATGCTTTACAAAACTACGTGAAATATTCGCTGAGGTTTATCAATCCGAATCCGAAAATGCCGAAGTGTGGAAGGTATTAGATGATCTGGAAGACAAATACAAGGAGGTTACCATTTAAAATGTTGGAAAGCTTCCGAAATTCGGAAATAGTTATTTTTTAAAATATTTAATTATTCTTATTTTTGTTACTTTAATTTTGACATGTCCTGCTAAGTCAAGCATGATCAATAAAAAATTTTTACAATTTACTCCAACAAAATTCGAGATGCAAATGAATAAAATATTTGTCTGAAAAATGTAAATCAAACATCGAGTCATGAAACCCCCCGTTGGGCGCTTAACATACTGACTTATTTTACTATTATCACGTTTATAAGACGCCCGGAACGGTTTGCACTTAGGTCAGCCTGTCTCAGAACAGTTTTTGTTTAGTTGTTTATGCGTGCGACGTCTTGCGCTCTTGTTAAAAACGTTTATGTATTTTTTAAAGTTGCCATATGCATAAAATATGATGTAGCTCACCTCTCAAAATACGGATTTTTTTTGAAAATTGCATTGTACAAGAAAAATATTCAATGTAAAATGCATATTTTGATTTTTAAGAACATTTTGCAATGATTTTTAAATCTATAATTCACAAAATCATTGAGAAAATGATAAAGGAAAATAACTGCACCATATGGCAACATTGCACAAACCAACATTTTGGGAACAGCTGATTTTCAATACGTCTGCAATAAGCCTTGCATTTATAAGACACATACGGTTCGAGAAAATAGCGACGGGTTTAAAATGTGTGCTTGTTAAAGCCGTTTCGCGTGTTAAAACCGTACTGAAAATCAATTTATGCATGTGTGCCGACCTAAGTGCAAACCGTTTCGGGCGTCTTATAAACGGAGTATATATTATACTAAATTTTTTTAAATCTCAACTACTCTTAAACTGCATTCAGACAGCGAGCTCTGATTATGCAAGTACTGGTTAGCCGTTCACCGTCACCGTTACCGTTTGCGAGTTGTGAGTTCTGAACAGTTGTTGTTTGATTATACTGATGTGTGTTTACTTTATGAAAGAATGTACGAACAAGTGACCGATTGACCGAGCGAGCGACCACCAGCCGAAGATGCTTTTCACTCTCTTCGTGTGTGTCGTCGCAGTTATTGTTGCTGTGGTGTAATACACAGGTGAACATACAACAGAGCTCTATCTCTCAATTTGCGTTTGTCGAGAAAGGAAGTGCGCGGATCGCTCTCTGATCCTCGTACGAAAAACCAAGGACAATGGCTTTGCTTGTGTTGTTGCTGTTGTTGTTTGTTGCACAATATTTTTATATCGATATTTCGAATTTCGTGAAATCGAACTAATTCAAAATCAATTTCAAAATGTTTTTTTCATTTTAATTTATTGCGATCTGAAGAAGTTTTACCACTTCATCAATTTTGTTTTGTATTTTTTTTTTTTTTAATTATTTTATCATGATCTAGGATTGACATTGATTGTGAAAATTATTATATTACATATTTTATACATTTCATATTATTATTATTTTTTATATTACGTTGTTGACAGTCGCCATACTACTATTTCTATACCTACAATTGGCTACTTCTAACTTTTTTTTATTTTTGTTATTTTCAATATTTTTTTTTAATTACATTTTACTCACGATTACATATTTCTTTTTCATTTTTAGACTACCCGTAATAATTCAACGATAAATGGCAAAATTTCATTTTGTAATTTCTGTTATTTTTATTACTGTTTTTTTTTTTATTATATTTTATTTACGATTACATATTCTTCTGATAGGATGGAAATTAGTTTCCTAGCATGGTTTTCAAAGGAACTTAAAGGGTATCTGGTAGTGCTGCTCCGTATATTAAAAAAGTCTCGTTGTGGATTCTCATTCAGTTCCAGCTTAGCTGTCACATTATCGGTTAATTTTGTATTTTGTAATTTTTATTAGTCTTTTTTTTTTTAATTTTATTTTATTTAAGATTACATATTTGTTTACTGTTTTTAAACTACTCGTAAACCATAGTTGTACTTCTGAAGTGTTTGAATTTAATTTGATCTGCGATTCTTCTGATAGGATGGAAATTAGTTTCCTAGCATGGTTTTCAAAGGAACTAAACGGGTATCTAGTAGTGTGCTCCGTATATTAAAAAGTCGCGTTGTGGATTCTCATTCAGTTCCAGCTTAGCTGTCACATTATCGGTTAATTTTGTATTTTGTAATTTTTATTATTCTTTTTTTTTTAATTTTATTTTATTTAAGATTACATATTTGTTTACTGTTTTTAAACTACTCGTAAACCATAGTTGTACTTCTGAAGTGTTTGAATTTAATTTGATCTGCGATTCTTCTGATAGGATGGAAATTAGTTTCCTAGCATGGTTTTCAAAGGAACTAAACGGGTATCTAGTAGTGTGCTCCGTATATTAAAAAGTCGCGTTGTGGATTCTCATTCAGTTCCAGCTTAGCTGTCACATTATCGGTTAATTTTGTATTTTGTAATTTTTATTATTCTTTTTTTTTTAATTTTATTTTATTTAAGATTACATATTTGTTTACTGTTTTTAAACTACTCGTAAACCATAGTTGTACTTCTGAAGTGTTTGAATTTAATTTGATCTGCGATTCTTCTGATAGGATGGAAATTAGTTTCCTAGCATGTTTTTCAAAGGAACTAAACGGGTATCTGGTAGTGCTGCTCCATATATTAAAAAGTCGCGTTGTGGATTCTCATTCAGTTCCAGCTTAGCTGTCACATTATCGGTTAATTTTGTATTTTGTAGTTTTTATTATTGTTTTTTTATTATATTTTATTTACGATTACATATTTGTTTATTGTTTTTAAACTACTCGTAAACCATAGTTGTATTTGTGCAGTATCCGCATGGGGCTCTATGAAAGTTTCTGTATTTCATATTATTATTTTCATTTATTTCATCATTTTTAAAATTATATTTTGAATTTAATTTGATCTGCGATTCTTCTGATAGGATGGAAATTAGTTTCCTAGCATGGTTTTCAAAGGAACTAAACGGGTATCTAGTAGTGTGCTCCGTATATTAAAAAGTCGCGTTGTGGATTCTCATTCAGTTCCAGCTTAGCTGTCACATTATCGGTTAATTTTGTATTTTGTAATTTTTATTATTCTTTTTTTTTTTAATTTTATTTTATTTAAGATTACATATTTGTTTACTGTTTTTAAACTACTCGTAAACCATAGTTGTACTTCTGAAGTGTTTGAATTTAATTTGATCTGCAATTCTTCTGAAAGGATGGAAATTAGTTTCCTAGCATGGTTTTCAAAGGAACTAAACGGGTATCTGGTAGTGCTGCTCCATATATTAAAAAGTCGCGTTGTGGATTCTCATTCAGTTCCAGCTTAGCTGTCACATTATCGGTTAATTTTGTATTTTGTAGTTTTTATTATTGTTTTTTTATTATATTTTATTTACGATTACATATTTTATTGTTTTTAAACTACTCGTAAACCATAGTTGTATTTGTGCAGTATCCGCATGGGGCTCTATGAAAGTTTCTGTATTTCATATTATTATTTTCATTTATTTCATCATTTTTAAATTTATATTTTGAATTTAATTTGATCTGCGATTCTTCTGATAGGATGGAAATTAGTTTCCTAGCATGTTTTTCAAAGAAACTAAACGGGTATCTGGTAGTGTTGCTCCGTAAATTAAAAAGTCGCGTTGTGGATTCTCATTCAGTTCCAGCTTAGCTGTCACATTATCGGTTAATTTTGTATTTTGTAATTTTTATTATTCTTTTTTTTTTTAATTTTATTTTATTTAAGATTACATATTTGTTTACTGTTTTTAAACTACTCGTAAACCATAGTTGTACTTCTGAAGTGTTTGAATTTAATTTGATCTGCGATTCTTCTGAAAGGATGGAAATTAGTTTCCTAGCATGGTTTTCAAAGGAACTAAACGGGTATCTGGTAGTGCTGCTCCATATATTAAAAAGTCGCGTTGTGGATTCTCATTCAGTTCCAGCTTAGCTGTCACATTATCGGTTAATTTTGTATTTTGTAGTTTTTATTATTGTTTTTTTATTATATTTTATTTACGATTACATATTTGTTTAGTGTTTTTAAACTACTCGTAAACCATAGTTGTATTTGTGCAGTATCCGCATGGGGCTCTATGAAAGTTTCTGTATTTCATATTATTATTTTCATTTATTTCATCATTTTTAAATTTATATTTTGAATTTAATTTGATCTGCAATTCTTCTGAAAGGATGGAAATTAGTTTTGTAGCATGTTTTTCAAAGGAACTAAACGGGTATCTGGTAGTGCTGCTCCGTATATTAAAAAGTCGCGTTGTAGACTCTCATTTTTCTGTATTTCATATTATTATTTTCAATTATTTCATCACTATTAAATTGATATTTTGAATTTAATTTGATCTGTAATTCTTCTGATAGATTTTCCGATCAAAAGTTTTATTTTTCGATCGGATGTCACGAGTTTATGAGTTAAAGTGAGATAGAACAAAAGTGAGATAGAGATTAAGGCAGAGAAAAAGAATGAGAATCCAGCAAGGACTGCATTTAAGAGATTTGGTTTTTGAAGCATTGTTCAAGAACACCTAACAAAGTATTAGTAAAAGATAGCTTAATGAGATAGAATGACCTTTTTAAATATAAGTACAATAGCATTGACATGGCTGGATCTATCTAAATGAGGGGTTGAAATAAACACGACGAAATGACGAAATGTCACGCCGTTAAAGCTCGGAATCAACAGCAATGACGAATAGAAGAATAAAGAATCCGGAGTAGAGCAGCAGCAGGAGAAAGATTTAATGTGCGACAATGGGTGATGGGATGATGGATGAAGGGTGGGGGAGAGTTTGTTGCCACTTGTGTTGGCAAGTGACGATGGCAATGATGCTTTTGTTTCTATGTTGTTTGATTGTTGTTACTGTTGTTTATCAAGATTGTTATTTTTAATATCGCACACCCTTGTGTATCCACCAAATGTAAGACAGCATTTTTCATTGCATACTTCACGGCACACATACAGTCGATTTTTTTTTTCTGTTTACATTGTGTAATAGAGTCTGCTGCTGCTGCTTCTGTTGCAAGTATGTAGATGTAGTACTCCAGTAGACTTAATTAGGTTAGCATTTCATTAAAATTTTTACATAGGGGACAACGAAGACGACGACGCCGCCGCCGTCGCTTTATTTCTTTATTTATTTTGGTATAAGGAGAGAATGAACTTTTACAATTCTTCTATTTTCGGTTGTTGTAGGCGTTGAAAAGCAATCTCTCTATTTTCTTACCATTTAAGGTTGCTTACTTTCGCGCCATTGTTTCTTTATTGCGACAGTTGATTGTATGTAGTCTTCTGTTCGGTTCTTTGGTAGCAGGAGAACATTGCGTATAAGCAATATATTATGGATACGCATAAAAGAGCTTTACGAAAATTTAAAAGCAACTTCTCTGATGCTTACATATGCTAGCGTTACTGTATTTTAGTTTAAATTGAAATTTATATTTATTGTATTTTTATTGAAGGGGATGAGTGACTCAATGAGTCAGTCTGTCAGATCGTCATTCGTTTCTATTTGCATTAACTTAAGTATGGTATGTATCTTCCTTTAAGAAGGCCAATGTCTTATGGCAAATACATTTCAATGGGGAATGTAGACATTTTTTTGATTAACAGTTCATATTTCATTTCAAATCATTGAAAAATAATTCTGATCAAATTGATATGATTTGAACGTATATGTTTCACTTATGTGAATAGATACGTGTATCTATAGTAATTAGAGAAGTCGAAATCAGGAATTTACCATATGTCACATCTCATTTTCTAATCAAATCAAATCATATCAAATCTTTTCGAATCTAATTTAACTGAATCTAATTCCATTACATATTCTATTCTAACAATGTGCCAACTTCGAATTCATGCTAAGAGACATGCAACTATGCGTTTAGTAATACGCATTAAAATGCCATATGAAATCGAATAGTGTCATATTCTTACATACATACATTTGACATAAAACAACATATCGTACAGCATTAATGAACTTGATCTGTATGTCTTCCTATTCCTTTTTCTTAGTTGCTCGTTGTTCTCGTATATTGTATACTGCACATTAAATGCTTGCAATCACATCATCATCATTATTTAAATTAACGCAATTGCTATTGCTATCATTAGCTATATATTATACATGGATAGATAGATTTACAGATATTACAATTTCATAACTTTATGGTGCATACATTAGTTCTTTGTGTATGTTTTGTCCTTAGGTGTATTTCCACATATTGAGTAAGAAAACCATCCTATCAGAATTATGTCGTTTGTAGGCCTTATTTCATAGCAGGTAATTGAATTAGAAAACAATCTGTTCAAAAAATTGTATGTTGTATGTAGCAGAAGAGAGAGTGATATTGTGTGTAGATGAATTGGCAAGTTTAATTATTGAAATTAAAAGCCAATAAATTCTCGATTGATAAAAACAATTCTCGAGCATATGATTTTCATTGACGAAGACTATGTAGTTGTCTATACACACGTATGTACTGCATACTTGTATACTTGTATTGTATTTTGAAAATCAGAGTAAATATATGAGAAGCAAAAAGATACAATAGAGATATTTGCAAGTACATACTTACAACGAGCATATGTAATTGGATATTTCTTTGGTACAACGGTGGCTAGATGACGACGTCTGACGACTTTTTGTTTATTGATATTTGTATGTACGTCGAACGTTGCAATGCAACAAATATACAAGTTTTTCTTTCTTTTTTGAATTGGAGAATGAGAACATATTCGAGAAAAAGGGGAAAATAAAATATTTATCAATTTGCTTAATGAGAAGGCAAACATATTGTACTATTGTATATAATTAAAATATTAAGTCTCATTTATACTTAAATTATAGCATCTGTCTGTATCTGTTCTCATTTGTAATTACAATAATAACATGAAAATTTCATTAAAATAACTTGTGTTTGAGATGTGTCAATACTACTTACACTCACTTAATCAATTGAAAAAAGGAGTTAAATTAAATTTTCTATGATTTTCCATGATTTTCTTATTTTCAATTTTCAATTTTCAATGTAACCGAAAACCGCATTGCCATCTTTTCCATTCTTATGATACTTTCCCAAGATATAAGCAAGCCTTTGCAAGTTGCCGCCTTGCCTTGTCAGTTTTAGTAAAATTTACTATGAATTAATTAGTTACTCGTAGTTCGTTAGGACAAGAATAACCTATAACATTTAATTCACTCAACTGGAAGTGACACTTTAACTAATTACATTTAATGCTGGTGCAGTATGATAACGATGATAATGATGATGGTATTATTATATAAAAAGACCAGAAAATGATGTCCACTCCATTGGCAATTTCAATTAAATTATTTCAATCAACTCTTTAATGTTTATTTAAGCAAAATAGCATGGCAAAAAGATACCACTGCGACGATATTGTTGATGATGACTATATTGAAGGCAGGTGCAGTTACATCTCCGTTGGTGGTGTCACCATGTTTGCTGCTATTCGCCATCCATAGTTATTGCGGCAAACTATGGACGACTACTACTGTAGTGTAGCTTGTATTCTATGCCACAATATGGCAAGCCACACATTTCACGCTGTCATTTCGCTTTCAAATGAAAACGCACACATTCAGCAAAAAAAAAATCCATTTAGGCGCCAAAAGCCTGAAATGAATTGAATGAATAACGTAGGAAAGGAAGGAAATCAATGGCAATAGAGGGACGTGAGGACTAGGACCTGGTGATGACGAAAAGCTTAACGCGTTTCGCTTGAAGTACCACAAACTTGGTTGAGGTTTTCACGACGCGAACCAGCATGCCAAGCCAAGCCAAGTCAAGCCGGTTGTTGTACCCTTTCTTTTTTGTTTTGTTCCTTCCTCCATTCATCTTTTGATTGCCAAACAGCAATGAGTTGTAAAAATAACACTTTTTCGTAGCCTCCTGTCTGCCAGCCTACTACCTACTACCTACCACCTACCACCTACTTTCTTCTTGTCTTGTCGCCTTCTTATTTTATCAATTTCTCGCCTAGTATCCTTGTCTAGTCCTGCCTTGGCATGCATCCTGACTACTGTCTGACTCCCTAACTGACTAACTGGCTGACTGACTGACTGACTGACTAACCAACCGAATAAGTGAGTGCCAGCTGTGTGCAATATAATTGTTTCCCGATGAGGCACAGAGAAACAAATAAAAACACCAGAAACTGTGAAATGGTAGAAAAGAGTAGAGTTGTAGTAGGGTTGGGGAAAAATGAATCCAGCGAAACCAGTGTTGAAAAATAACAGAGACAACGATAAAATGTATGACAAGGCAGAATTTCACGTAAATAAACAATTTACACTCAAACAATTTCTCCCTGGAGATTAAAAAGGAAAAAAAGATAAAAATTCTGAAAAAAACAACAACTTTACTAACAATAAAAATATAAAAATGCAAAATAATGTCGGCGATGACGGCAACAAACGAAAAAAGAATATGATGATGATGATGCTGGACTAAGAAGACCAAAGTCAAAACCGAGTAGAGTTGCGTCGAGTCGAGTCGAGTCGGGTTTTGGAATGGGAAGTCGGAAGTCGTGAAAATGAAAAGTATGTTTTATATGAAAAAAAAAAACAAAGAATAAAGAGTGTATGAAAAGCATAAAATAATAAAACAATGAATAAAAAAAGTAGAGAAAGAAAAAAAGAAAAATATTGCATAAGTTGAGGATCAGAAAAACCGAGTACAAAAGATAATGTCAATGGTAGACGAGAGGACGTGGAAGGATTGGAGGTGGTGATGGAGGTGGAGGTGGAGGTACAGTAATAATAGCCACAATTTTTATGCAAAACAACTGTTTGCTGTCAACAGCGTTAAATTTGCATAGCGCACGAATATCTGTCACTATATTGTATTTGCCCACATCCATCGCACATGCCATATATGTATGTATGTATGTATATAATAAGTAGTACTACCCAACACACATGAGCCACACTTAACTGAGCTGAGCTGAACTGAGCCTTATATAATAGATAGACAGGCAGAAAGTTAAAATTCAAAAAACTTCACACACAACAAAATAAATATGAAATTATGCAAAAAAGGAACAAAAGAAATCGTTTATAATAAATTTTCAACTGGCAACAAAAAACCCACCAACAACTTACAGACTTAAGACGACGACAGAGGTGGTAATAAAGAATGGTCACGGAACTAACAAGAGAGGGAGAGAGGAGAAAAGAATATTATTTAAAGTCATTAACTGATAAAAACAATGGAAGATCTTACGAGAAATTATAAATCACGCCACTAATTCTACGTATACATTTGTCAGAACTGTTAAAGCCACCCACACACACATGGTAAATATCTCAACGAAACGAGTCTGGGACACTGATAAGCTATCAGAAGTGCTGAACTTTGAAGCATGTTTGTTTGTCCATAATTCGATTAATTCCATTAAATACCTGCAAAGCAAAGAAGTTTGAAATCTGAAGTACAAGAATACATTATATGTACTTCTATTGGGCTGATGCTTCAGTGAGGCCAGACCAAAGAAAACATTGCATTCTAACTTTTCAATGTTACTTCAATTTTCGATATTTGCTATTGAATCACATTCTTTCGATTTCATAACCAGAGGATATGAGGATGTATATGTACATAGTACATGCATAAATGTTTCACGTTGAATGCTTTTTTAAAATTTTTATGTAACCAAGGGCAGCACAAGATACACAAATACTTTCTGCTCTTTGCGGTATTAACTGAAGCTGAAAACTGCACTAAATGCTTGTATTTCTTTGCAAATAGTATCTATAAGTGAGACTCACTGAATGAGTCTATGAGTGGGTCGGTCTATGAGTGAGTTGTTGAATTAGGGGGAGGGAATGAGTATCCGGTTGTGGTTGACTTACGAAAGTTAAGCACAAATATGGACATTGTGGTGGTGGTGGTGTTAGTGTTGGGACTATCATCCATCTTTCATCATCATGGATTGAAGTAGGTACAATTTCATAAAGATGCATGAGTAAGTCGTTAAGTGAATTGTAAAGTGCTTAGTGCTGACAGGCATACAAACAGATAAAGGATTAGATTTAGCATGAAGATGATTGAAAAAATTCATGGTCTCCTAGGAGATTTGCTTTAAATTATTGAAATATGTATGTATGTACTACAAACTATTATTAAATGTTATTTACGAACTTACTTTATCTACTTATTGTGTAATACAACAAAGTACGATAACATTAAAGGAACAACTACAATCACAATAAAAATACACAACTTTTGTAACAATTGTCATCAGACATATTATTGTCATTGTCATCATCATCATTATTATCATTGTTGCGTATCAACATTGTTGTCGTCGTCGTCAAAGTTACAGGAGAAAATGCACTCGAACAATTTCTTTGTTTGAAGTCAACGATGTAGAACTGCAGCGATAAAAGTATGTATCAGAAAATGCACTGAACAAACTGATTTAATGTCAAATAGTATTGTTTCATTACATATCATTATTACATAGTAAAAAGCAAAGTCGAAATTCCATAAAGTTTGGATACTGATTACTTCTAAACCACTCAACGGATTTTGATACGGTTTTCACATTTATTTAAAGAATTTTTTCCGAAAGGTATATACAATATACAATACATAAACAATTCACTCAACAATAAGAATAGTTAAATCATTTTCAGTCATCATATACATACATATGTACATATAAACAGCACATTCGCAAAACACCGCACAAAAATTTTCGTTCGCTTTTTCGTTGTTTATGCTTTGATGCTTTTTTAATTTTGTGTTGTTGTTGTTGTTGTTGTTGTTGTTATTGTATTTCTTCCTATCATTTACTAATTACTGAGCATGCACACTTTTATCTGTCTGTATTATTATAGACAAAAAGTACTCTTATTTATTATTAACTGCCGCTAGTACATACTACTCGTATATATCATAATATCAAAAGTGATTATTTCTTGTTGGCGATTTTTTCACTTTCCATCGTTTTACCAAAGCCGCTTCTTCTTTTTTGGTTTTGTCGTTTTATACAATATATAATTATTATTGTACATTAATATGTTATTTTTCTTAGTGTTTAAAATGTTTACTGATGAATGTAAAGGACTCGTATCTTTTTACTCATTTTCCATGTTAAGGAGAGTCATGTGTCTGACTGTCATGAAGACAACAATTAAAGTCAAAAGTTTACGTACAAAGATTATACCATAAAAGTGCATTTCTATTATATTGTATCATTCATCGTTCATTCGTCTTTCTACCTTCTAGAATTGCTTCTTCAATATTGCATATCTATATATGTAACGTGACCATTTCTTATTTTACTCAAAACGGGACATCTTTCCAAAAATGCATTCGTAAGCTACGGGTGAACCATCTGCAGCAGATTTTATTGCGTTTTAATTATATCGGCCCCGGACCCAATTCCTATTAATATTTTGGAAACACCAAGATCATCTTATATATATAATTTATTTAATACTGAACTGAACTTGAAGAGGCGGCTTGATCGGCATTTTTATAATTTTCAGACTTCAAATGGTGAGAGATACTAAAGTCGCATCTGACACCCGAAGAAGTATTTATTTGGTCACTAAATGGGTATTTTGCTTGTAAGCTATCATTTTGGCATTATTAAATAAGGTTATAAAACAAAAAACTTCACTTAGTTACTTCTACAAATATAAGATTTTGCTAGACGTCATTACAAATCCAATGAGCTATCGCGTATACAATATTTTAACTAGCTGCTGCAAAAATTAATATGTCTTTCAACTTGTGAACTGGATTACTGGGAAATTATTTGGTGACACCGGGATGGAGAACCAAAAGAGGGACGGTCCCGTTCAAAACAGGACGTATGGTCACGTTAGGTATAATATGTATGTTAGGATGTATGTTATGGTGAATAAAAACCAGAAAGAAGTCTATCATTGGCTATGCCAAAGATGTAATACACTTCACGCTCCTCCGGGTTGCATCCAACCTTCCTTCTTAGCATCACTAAGTTCTCTTTTTTCTAATAAGAACATTAATTTAAATGGGGGTTTGTATGGGAGGTACCCCTGCTTGTTGTGTGATTCGGCTGATTCCGACAAATGTGCAGCGTATGGCAAATAGAAACCAATGTGCTCTGTAGCTCAAAAACGGATTGACTAAAGTCTAAGAGTTTTCGATCAAGATTAAGACTTTTCAATCACAACTAAAACTTTTCGATCAAGACTAAGACTTTTCGTTCTGAATAAATACAAGAATATTCTTTCTTTCTAAGCTTATTAATTGAGAACGGTCTGCCCTATTTGGCTGATTTTTTGTTTGTGTGTTCGTTATAGGCCAATTAGAAGAATATGAAAGAACATTTTTGGAAAATTCACCGGGAAAGTGGGAAGTTTCGACTTTTTGTATTAAAATCTGAATAAATACAAGAAACTTCCTTCTTTCTAAGCTTATTGCTTGAGAACAACTTGCCCTATTTGCTAAGTTTTCTTTTGTTGTGTTCGTTTTAGGCCAATTCGAAGAATATGACAGAAAATTTTTGGAAAATTCACCGGGAAAGTGGGAAATTTTGACTTTTTGTCTGTCTTATTTGGCTGATTTTATCATTGAAAATGATTAAGGGCTGCTGTTTTGAAAAATTGCGATAAGAAATCTCTGTTACTGTGGGCGGCGGGGAAGTCGAGGAGAGAGAAGACTGAAATGCTGATAAAGCACAAATAAGTCAAGGTGTATGTATGTGTGTAGGCAAGCATCGAAGGAAATGAATACAAGAGGGCAAGAGAGGAGAATGAAGTGTTAAAGAGCTGGTAAAGCAGAAATAAGTTAAGGTGTATGTGTGAGTATGTGTATAGGAAAGCAAAGGAAAGGAAGGAATACAAGAGAGGAGAATAAAGTAGTAAAGCAGAAATAAGTTAAGTTAAATGTGTTAGTAAAGAGATGTGAGCTGTGGGTTAAAATGAATGAAAAAAATATAATAAGTGAAGGTGTATGTATGAGTGTGCAGATCTTATTAATTGAAATGTGAAGGCTCACAAGTCGAGGAAGAGAGAATGAAATAGTTAATAGAAACTATTTAACTTAACTTAACTTATGTGTGAGTGTGTCTAAGGTCATTTTCAATGATGGCGTCGTTTACGAATTTCGTAAAGACAGATAATTTTTATACTCTTCACGGGAGTGTGTTTTGAGTTCTAAAGCCGTCTGCATTCTGTGAAATGAATTAGATAGAATTAGCGTGCAAAACGAAATGAAAACTTCAGCATAGCCGAACACATCCGAATTAATTCGAATTTTCGTTTGATTTGAATGAAGCGCGTGATCGTACAAGGAAATGAGCGGAGAATAAGACGCAGGTGTATGTAAGTGGTTCTGTGTATGTATGTATATGCGTACTACATATGTTGTTTTCTTTCTTCTTTTCCTTACACACAGCAAAACAACAACAGCCTTTTGTTCTTATGCAAAAAAAAATGAAGGCATCCGAATTAATTCGAAAACAACCTCTCATTCTCACTCATTCAATTTATGCATCTTTGTGTGAATGTTGTGCGACTGAGTTTGACATCAGTGCACAAATTCATTCGTATTCTTTCAGCGTTGCATTCTATTTCACTCATTGACTAAAGTCTAAGAGTTTTCCATCAAGACTAGGACTTTTCGATCAAGACTATGAATTTTCGATCAAGACCAGGACCTTTCGATCAAGACTAAGACTTTTCGTTCTGAATAAATACAAGATTGCTTCTTTCTAAACTTATTCCTAGAGAACGGTCTGCCATATTTGGCTGATTTTTCTTTTTTTGTGTCCGTTATAAGCCAATTAGAAGAATTTACATGGTTAATGGATATAGATCAGAAACTTATAGTGTCCAAATTTCTGTTCGATACGTTAAAAACAAAAAAACTTTTTCTAATAAGAACTTTAACTTAAAGGGTGGTTTGTATGGGAGGTATTCCTCCTGGTAACCCTAGGATCACGAAACCTATGTGCAAAAGTCAGCTCTCTAGCTCAAAAACTGAGGGAAAAGTTTGCGTACATACAAACGGACAGACGGACATGGCATATATATACTTTATGTGGTCTGCGATGTCTCCTTCTGTGTTTTACAAACTTCATGACAAACTTATAATACTATTCACTCCCGTGAAGAGTATAATAATTGAAGCAAAAGTTTATAGGTTCTTACATATGTACTAGTATGACTTATTTAATTTGTAGAAAGAAAACATTTAACATTTCATATACAACGAGTATGTCACACCAACCAACCAACTTAGTACCAAGTATCAAGTACGAGTACTTCCTATTGAACACATTTGCATATGGAACCGTAACAGGAAGGACAAATGGATAGATACATAGATAAGATGTGACACATACGAGAAAGCTGGCAGCCATAAAGAATAAAATGGCGCTTGATTTGTGTATAGTACGAGTACATACAAAATACTATGTACATATATGTGAAGAAAGATGCGCTAGCAGGTCTTTGTAAGAGAAACGCTCATCATCTTCTATACTCGCAGTACTTATTCATACTTCATTCACTTCACTTCACTGTGCTTTACTTTTATCTACGTCATCGTCATCATCATCGTTGTAACTAAACTTGCGCTTAATTAGAATTTTGCAAATGCTTGACTAATGAGTTTTTCACCAACAACATGGAATGGAAGTGTTTGTTTGTCATTCAGTCGGTTAGTTGGTTTATATCTCTGTTTGTCTGTGCCTAAGTATATTGAGGTATTTTAGGTATACTGCGACTGGCACTACGAATACATATCTGTTGTTGGTTCTGTGGTGGGTTAACATGTAAATAGCAATCGAAATAGCAATGACAATAGTAATGAGAGCATAACACAAACAACAGAAAACAAAGATTAAAAATGGCAACAACAGAAATTGTTGTTAAGTGAAAGTAAAAAAAAATTAAAAGAGATGAGATGAGAAAGGGAAAGCAATCGACCTTGAATGGTTAAGTCAAATAAATGAAGGAGCAAGGAGCCAAAGAAGTTGAAAATAGAGAAATATAGGGACAGATTGGGGGGAACCCATTACCCACCCACGTATTCTTACGCCGATTCTCTTTATTGTTATCGTTGTCGTTGTCATCATGATTGTCATCTTGTGAGTGAGTGAGTGAGTGATGTAGTACATACGTACAATACAAGTATCCTGTATTTTTATTGTATGTCCTTTTGTCTGTCGTCCTAACTTGCAATGAGCGCCATTCGTTCTTTTGTTTTGATATTTGATAGTCGTCGTCTACTTTGTCCTGTCTTGTCTTGTCTTCTTCTTGCTGTTGGTTGGTTGCTTGCTTGCTGTTAAAGTCACTGATTTGTATCTTGCATTTTTCGTGTTTCGTGAGTAAATTCTCATTTCTCTAGTTGTTGTTGCTGGTGTTGTTGTTGTTGTTGTAATTAGTGCATGTAACATTTGAAAGGATATTAATTATTTCGATGGTTATATGAGTATGTATGTATGTGTCAGCTGTCTGTGTCTTTCTTTGCCTCAGTATCTATGTGTGTTTGTGTATTGAAATAAAGTTGTACTCATACAAATATACATATGTATGCATAGTACATACATATGCATACATATGTATGTGTACAATGTGTGTGGCGTAGCATGTCGTGGCTTTGTGCTTTGGTTTCTGTTTTATAGTGGCTTTCACTTGCTGCCTTTCTTCTCTCCATCTCCAACCCCTCCACCCATTTCTCTTTGCATATGTGTGTTTTGACATTTTGCCAAGCACAACAAACAACATATGTTGCTTCTTTTACTATTGTACAATATATCTATACATCAAGTGACCTACATATTCCACTTCTCTTGTTTCCTCTTTTCATGATCCCTTTCAAGCTCATCATTCCTTTTTGTCTTCACTCACTACAAGTTATACAATATTATTTACTTCTATGCCTTCTATTAAGTCTTTGTCTTTGGCATGGCTTTAGTTTTTGGTTACTTTTGCCGTGATAGCTTCTTGGCTTCATATCATACCTGACACCACTACCATTACCATTAATCCATCCATACCATCTGGTTACAGGTACACCCATCCCACATACTGATGTACAGTACATTTGGTTGAAGTTTGCCAACTTTTTACTTACTTTAAATATATTTTAACTCAGGGTGGCGTATAGTCCTGTTCAGACTACTCTGGCTGATCATGAGCGGTATCACCCTACATTTTCGCTTTGAATGGAATCAAAGACCACTGGCCCAGGAAAAAAATTCCAAATATTCAAAAAAACTATTGATGACATGAATAATATGGTATAGTATGGATTGGTACATACCTGTATGTGTATACAAAAAATAACTGATGATATTGGTTATTCTTATGTATGCTTCATTTTGCTTTGCTTCACTTAAAACCTCCATTACTCTATCCGAGCTGACTATGGTATTCAACTGGATTCAACTCAGCTTCATTCGACTTAAATCTCAACCAACTCTTTTAAATAAACTCTCCTCAATTTAATATCTCGGTGTGTTGTTCGTTCTGTACCGGCATGCTGGCATGCAATGTCATTAATTTTCCCGGTATTTCGCTTTGTACTTATTAAAAAATTTATGATTATTGCTTTCATTAAATGAAATTAATACTCCAGTTGAGTTGAGTTGAGTTGAGTCGAGTTGTGAATCGTTGAATCCAACCGAGCAAGTTGGGAGTTAAGTGCAAGACATTGAAAATGCATGGTCTCCTTTTGCTAAGAGCTTAAATTGATCATATGTACTACTCTTACTAGAAAAACTTTTGTCGGCGATGGAGATGGGAACGTTAGGGATTACTTAGTTAGTGGTAGCTAGTGAGTTGATGGGGTTGGAAAATGGTGATGAATGAAACATGTAAAAAGAAATTTTTGAAGTTTCAATAAAATGTGTTGGATAATTTAAAAAGTAACAGAAAGTAAAAATTTATTTAAATAACTTGTGACGGATAGTTATTGCACTAACTAACGGATACGAATACGAGTAAAACTAAAACCAAATGACAATCGGGTTGATGGGATTATGGCGTGTTGAATGGACCGAGAAGTGAAGTAAAATGAAACAGGAAGGAGTAAACTGAACTGCACTGAAATGCATCTTAAGATAAAATTGTGAAAGTTTTGCAACAGTTTCCAGCTACCTCTCATCCGTCCCCCGAATTGTTATCGTCGTATAAGTTTTCTTGTTACTGTAAATAATGAAAACACAAACAAAGCACTAGGCAAAGAAGGAAGTAAAAGGACATTTACTGAAGAAGCAACAAAACAAAACAAAACAAAACATAACAGAAGAAAGCTAAGTTTACCCATTGATAATGGTAAACATATTTTTAAAGAATACAATATTTTGTTCGTTCGTTGTTATTCTTTGGTCTTTCCTTACGTTGATATCATTTTGTTTTCTCTTCACCAACAGACCGAACTGAGTACTATTCCTTTCCTTATCTGGAACTCCTTCACCATTCCTATTTTCTATATATATTCGTTCTTCATTTGTTTTGTTAGGAATTTTGTTTTGTTTTGTTTTGTTTTGGCTTTTATTTTATTCAAACTTCGCTCGCCAACTTCTCAAACTACTCGATGTTGCAAAGTTTGCTGCTCCGGCAATGATGATGATGATGACAGCGACGACGTTCATCTACTTCAGATAGTATAGTATCTTATACGAGTAGATATTATGAAAATTCTCTCGTTGTTTTTCATATTTTCTTCTTAAACTAACAACAACAAATAAAGAATAACTTTTTGAGCTACTTGATCTAGAATATCGCCGGCGTTTGTCGTCTAAACCATTTATATGATGAAAGTTGTTGAACGTAGTTCTCTTACTTTCACCTTTCTTTACTACTTAGCTCTTTGGAGGTGCTTTTTTCTTCGTTCTTTGCTTATCTATCTATCTATCTGTCTGTCTGTCTGTCTGTATGCTTGTGTACTCCTTACACTATCTTCAATATTAGTTGGCAGATTATTGTTGTTCAAAGTAATGAAAAAATATTAAAATAAATTATGTAAATTTTATTATCATAGTGATGAAGGCAGCAAGCAGTCTTCGTATAGATCGAAAGAAAATCTCCAAACAAGCTGTAACTTTTTTGTTTTATTTCAATTTAATATTCTTATTATTATTAAGTTTTATAAGTATGATGATGAAGAATTTGCAATAAGAGTAGATTTTCAAAACAATTTTCATTTCACAAATATTTTTCATTTGCGTGGAAATGCAAACGACAACGAGTCTATAGAGTCTATATGTATGTATGTTAGATATACTTACATACATATGTATGTGTGTAGTAGAATGTTGCTGTTGAATCAACTGCAAATTCAACTTCAACTTCATTAATGCTACAATAGTGAAGCCACAAAAATTTGCTTCTGATGCTACTTTCATCATCCTTCATGAAGTGAACGAGGAGAATGAGTAGATTTAATTTTAAGTCATTTTGTGTGGTTAGTGATTTCGATTGGATCAAAGAGTAACAGAACGAAAATGAAAATGCATGTGAAACTGTAGCTGCTGCTAAGCCAAAACCAGAAACCTAAAATACAATATAATAGTAATTTCCATTCTATACACTTCTGCCTGGTTCTGTAATTGATTTACTTCGCCAGTCAAATAGCAATTTTTCTCTTCAATGCAACTGAATTCTACACAACCGACTACTCAGTCATCCTACCGATTTCACAGGCAGACCAACAAATAAATATACATATGTATGCACACATATGTATGTAGATGGATAGAGACTCAGTAATCGTTTATTTTAACTGTCAAATTTACACATTTTCGCACATTCGTTCGCCCATCTGTTCAATCGTTCGTTCGTTCATTCGCTTGTGTGTTTGTTGGTCCATTCATCCATCCATTGGTTCGTTTCGTCATTTCATACTTGTACATGTATATTTACATATGGTATAGTAGTACGAAATATATTGTACACGTACTACTACACATGCCTGTATTGATGTAGATTCTGTGGTCGGCCTTGTACTAGTATAGATATGGTGATTCTCTCAATGCTTAGACGCTATACCATACTGTTGATGAGGATTAAATTCATGTCTGCACGATTTGGCTGAATCAAGTGCGGCTCGTAAATTTTGTTGACACATGTTCACAAAGGAACAGTTGCTTAAGTTGCTGCAAGGGTAATGAACAAATAAAAGTGTACAAAATCATTCTAAATTCGGGTGGACCCGACGACTATGCGATATCACATGGTATACCCCTAGTCTTTTCAAAGCTTAAATTAAATTGAATAATATGAGCAATTATATAATTGCTCTCTATTCGAAATCTGAATGATGGAAAAAAACTTATTTTTTTTATTTCTAAATACACATAGGTGAAACTAGGGAAAAAGGTGCTGGAAGCAATTGATTACGAACTATAAGCATACCAACAAATATGGTTAAATCGATCTGACTTCGTTAATTTTAATAATTTTTCTCATGACCATGATGGTTTCCATATGTACATATCTGTACTGCATGAAGTCCCCGACCCAAGATTCTATGCGTTACAAGCATCATGACAAGATTATATTACCCATTGACAACACAAAGTATATAAGGTACATTAATGAAGCAAATGAAATGAAATGAATATGGAGAAACCACTAAAGCAAAACTGAAAATGAACGATGAATTTGGAAATGAAATCCTGTCACAACAAAAAATTGGTTACCAGCTTTACAAAGGATGAATACTTATTTCTTTTGAATAATGGCTTGAACAGAATGATGCTACTGTTACTGAGGTTTTGTTACTGTGTCTTGCCCGAAAAAAATGAACAGGGTGCTTGGTTCAGTAACAGTAGAGTTGTCATACCATTGAAAGTAAGGTATTTTGTTAAATTAACTAAAAAATGTAAAAAAAAAACCCTATTTATTTAACATATGTTATCAGATGGCGTCTGATGAATAAAAGGAAGGACAACTTCAATCGAAGACTCTCGAGAGCAAGGCATTGAAAACGCATTTGAGATATTGTGTGCACGTTACCGGGTACTATACACAACACTTGAATTTCACCCAAAAAACGCAGACAAAGTTGTCCTCTCGAAAGCGCGCAGAATAATGGTAGAAACGACAATAATAGCATTTATTAATCTCACTAAGAATGCGTTTATGAGTCTCGAGATAGAACACGATGAAAATAACATGGTGTGACAAAGCAAAAAGTGGCCACAAGCAAATTTACAAACGAATAATGAGGTTTTTTAAAAAATATTTAACGATTATTGATTATACAAATGTAACAGTAAACCACCAATTAGTATCCAATAAATGTTTTGGAAAGGAGAGGCAGTCTAAAATTTTCCGTTTTGGTGTAAAAATATGCCTGTTAAAAGTTGAGCTCTTAATATCGCATCGCATCGCATTTTTCTATTTTCCATACGAATTACATGGGAAAATTGTTGTTTGCATCTTCTGATTTTTATTGCTAGCTAATAATGCATTATATTAAAAATCTTTTGAGATATTTTTATCTAAAATTGAACGCTCTACAAAAAAGGTTTATAATAATTTTTTGTAAAGTCTACTGTTTCAAAAGTTATACGAGGGAAAAGTTGAATTCTCTGCGAATTTGACCGTTTTCAGTGTATTATAACAAAATTAATAGTTTCATCGGAAAAAATGAGGCGTATACCAGATACTTTCTTAAACTAAATTTAGTTTTCTGAAATATCTTAAAATTGAATTGAATTGGTTTACAGCATGTCAGATATTGTAATATTCAAAACACTCTCTGTATCATCTATGGATAAATTTATAATGGTTTGCAAAAGTACACATACTCGCACAGATAGAACGTGGCAGCATCATCATCATTTCCAACTACAAACATTTATTCGCAAAACCAACTTAGTAAATATAACTTTATCAATAAGCTTCAAGCTTCTCAAGAGCCCTGGAAGAAGAGACTGATGAAAAGTAAACTAAAAAGAAGGAGTGGAGAAAATATAACATGAAGACAGACATATTTAGGCAAATAATATAAATCCACAAAATAACAGTAAAATAATACATTGTTAGTGTATAAAAGGAACGAAAAAAGGATGAAAGGAAAGAAAGTGAAAAAGTGAAGGCAGAAAAAAAAGTCTAGCTAAAATAATATACTCTTCAAAGCTTGCACATTGCCGTACACACCACATACAAATAGTACAGTACATATTGTAGTGCCACATGTATGTACATCTTTTCCAAAATATACAAACATACATATGTATATTTGTGAGTAGTATATGTATGGATGTATGTACCCCGCACTCGTTTGTTGTACTACATAGTACGTATATTATACGATTTTCAGGCATCATGGATTTGTTTTATTTTTGCCTTTCATTCCTACTGAAAAATTCATAGAACAACGTACATAGTATCTATAGACATGACAAGACTACTCTAGAGTAGAATAGAGATGTTCATAATAAAAAAAATAATAATACGTATAGTAATAATGATAAACCAGAGTGTTAAAGTTATACCCGACTTTTGGCTACCCTGCCACTTTACCCACCCACAACCACCACCAGTCATTTTTAATCAATTATTTTTAATAAGGAAAGTTGTAGGTTAAGTTTTGATGGTATTGAGTGCATCCTATGAGCACAATTTATTCAGCTTTCCATTCATCGTACAATCTTAATATACTCATTCTTATTATAGGGTATAAACCCGGAAAAAGAAATCAAAATAAACGCAAAGAAAGTAAAACTGAAATCCGCATTGAATTCACTCTGTAAATTCGCATACACACGCACTTAGTTCAGTTGACTTTGAAAATTCATTCAATTCTTTAGTATGACGCACTTCAACTGAAGTCCTCGCTCTAAACTTTACTATTACTGTCTGTCTTCTACTACATATGTATGTAGTACTTACTATATGCGATGGTAAGAAGTGTTTGCCATCTCCTTTGACCCCTTGTACGTTTTTGTAATCATATTCATGATTGTTTCAGCTGCCATCCTTAGCTTCAATAGATTTCGATGTATGGCAAATGTTTGTTTTTATCATTGCTCCCCGATTCTATTTTTTCCGTTCCGAAACACCAAAAACATCAAATATAAGATACTATGTAAGATGGGTTTTGAAAATCCATCATTTTAATTATAGGAGGATTAAGTAAACAAGCGTATAAAAATTATAAATTTCTTTACTGATTTATTCTACATACTTAGTACAATACCATATACGTATGTACAATATTATAGAATAGATAGTGTGTGTAGACGAACATTCTATATGCTAATACCAAGTAATAAAGAAGATATATATATGTAATATTTGAGATGGCTAATGAGATAGCTATGTTTTTAGATGGATTAGATTGTATTAAGCTTGGTGTTAAATCTGACTAAAAAGTTTCTTCAAAAAAACTAAATATGTCTATACAGAAACCCATTATATCAATTAAAACAATATTAATGTGGGGATTACTATACTATATTGTATTTGATTATTCTTTTGATCGTAGTTTCTTTGTGTCTTATGCATTTCTTTATATTCAGAAAAATATAAAGACAGAAATAATCATGAGCTATAAAATTGTCTTTAACAGTAATTTCCACTTCATTTAGTTTCGTACGGGATGAACACTGTACTCGGTTTCTAAGAAATACTAAATACTATGAGTAGAAGAAAGAAAAAAAAAAGGAAAGGAATGGAAAAGAAAGGAAGGAAGTATCTGAATGATACTAGTAGTGGATGCTTGACTTACAGAATTTGTTGATACCATTGAAGGTGCGTGTAAAGACACAAAGCAAAACGAAAAATAATGAATTCACTTGTTTGTAGTACCAAAGACAAAGAAAAAGTTATGGGGAAAATGGGGCTGAGAACGAACGAACGAACGAACGAACAATGTTAAGTGAAACAACTTAATTATTTGTACTTTTGTGCCAATAATTAATGACAATTCAAGCACTGCAGCAAAAATCATTAGTCGAACACATTTAGACAAAACCCAAGCCAAATAACGTAACCTGAGTCCAAGCCGATAACGACCAACACTAGCCCAGCTTCCGAGCCAACTTTATTCTCACACCCACACCCACACCCATTTCCATTCCCATTCCAAACCCCATCTGCCATGACACGTCGCTTCATTTGGTTCCAACTAAATCCAGCTAACCTAGGATAGGTCAACGAGGACGACGACGTTCTTTTTTGCTTCATTAAATGTTGAGCATGTCAGCAGGCTATGTTTGTTTTACTGAATGAACACGACCCAACGTGAGTTCAGGAGGAAAGTGAAAACTAGTTGAAGTAAAAAGATTGGAAAGCACAGCGCAATTGATTAAAGTGTGGCGGTAAAATATAAAGTAAGTAAGGGGAAGTTATCGTCAAGTAGGCGCACTACAGTCGAGAAGGTTCGCCGTCAGATACATACCCTATACTGCCTTACAAAGGACCTGATCCTAGAACATGATGGAAGTGAAAAAACACTTATCTTCAGATAAAACGTAGTGTAAATATTGGACATTAGTTTATTTTGTTTATAATTGCATATTCTGAGAAACCAGATGTTCAATACGAACTTACATACTTAGAGATATGGAAAAATAAGAACATGTTGGATGAATTATAAAAATAATATAGAACTCTTCGGAAACAACAGAAATATACGATTTCTTGCACCTATAAATACCAAGAAACGCACATGGCTATATGGATTCAAATCAAGATCTCATTATGCGGATCAAGAATATACCAGTCAATAGTTACAGATGCATAATTATGCGCATAGTATAGTTTTTGGGATCCTACTCCAATCATTCTTGTACAACATTTTACACATTAATCGTAGGTATAGGGTATAATATTAATGATTGAATGAAGGAAATGTGAAAGTGGCACCAACACATACAATATGTACAAGTATATTTATATGTGCAATCTTTAACGACTTCAGCAAGGGTCTAATGCTACTCATCGCACCATCCATACACATACTTACTATACTGTACTCGTATGTACATATGTATGTGTGCTTATCGTCAGTTTAAGTATTGAAAGCACGTCGCTTGCTGCTTATGTTAAGACCATGAAATAAAAAAGAACAACTAAGAAACATAGATAGTTAGAACAAATACAATAGTACATATTTGTGAGTGTAGTATGACCCTAAAACAATAACAACAACAACAACAGCTACAACTACAATAATAACATATCTTGTATCTGCAGCATTGAAGACTTGGCAAATTTCATATACATGCAATTCATAAAAATCTTAAACTTCAATATGATTTTACTTTACAACAATTATTTAACTAACTATTTGCTCTGTAATAAATTTCGGTTAACATTATAACTCAAGATCGAGAAAACCATGCCATTTCAATAATTTACTATACGAATATAAGTATTAGTATATTTATATACTAGTAATTATTATTGTACTTCATCTATATATATTATATCTATATTGGAGCACACGTTTCTTGTACATATGAGGACCCCAATCATTTTTCGATTTATTTAATTTTCATTTTTTGTCATTATACCGGCAATAGAATTCCACACTCTGTGTAACTGTCTACCTTTTACGGTTCATGAGATAGAGCTCACTGACGGACGAACGGACAGCGTAGGCTTTTGGGTACGGAAAGCATAAAGAAATCAACACAAATAATAATGAAATAAATGGAGCTAATGTTTAAATCTTATAATGATATAATTTTATCCAACCCACATCAAGCAAGTCCAAAAAACCAGGTCAGGTCTAAGACTTTTCGATCGATTGTGAGACTTTTCGTGAAAACGTTTTTAAAATGGATGTCATAATGTAACGAACGCTATGTTTCATGGAAACGCTGCTATATCATAAAACATAATGTAACAAGAAAAAAAGTATAAACTAGAAAAAGGAAAGAATAATGAATATAAAGATTTACGACGTTTATTTTATAACGCATAATGTTGTGCACAACTGTACTTGCCTATTTTTATTTGCACCATTTTTACGCATTATACTTCAAGGATAACAATGATAAAAAAAATCAGATTGCTTTTGAATATAATTGTGGGTGGAAGCAATGGTTCGGGACGGGACGGGATGGGACTTTAGTTAAGTGAACGTTTGTCGTTGTCAAAGTTTCTCGTCACACGTTACAGTTGATTACTTATAGAGCACGATATCTTGTCAGCCAGAGTTGGACTACAAGTCCTGTTGTTAGGTGTAGAGAGAGGGTAGGTTGGTTGGTTTGGGGATATAAATTGTTTAATATATTATGGTACTTTGCTTAACAAGAAGCCGCATTAGTCATCATATTTGTTTTTGGTACGAAAATGATGCGGAGATGACGATGAGTGTAAGAATCATGTAAGTTGAATTGTTGCTTAATGTCTTTGAGTTTTCAGTTCGTTCATTCAGAGTTGTTGCATTTACCACAGATGACAACAATAAGTGACGTGTAAATTCCCTGTTTATTGAAAGTTAAGTTATATATGCAAGTAATGTCGTATCGTATCGTATCGTATTGGAATTCGAGTCAGGCAGGCCAATGTAGGAACTGTATTCTTGTAACGAACAAACGAAGGAACGAAACTATTATCTGAGTGTGTGGTTCTGCAGTAAAACCAAGTATAGAAAATGGAATTAAAATGAATACTTTGAACAGAACTTGGTGATAATGGAAAAGTTTGCCAAATGTCACATGCGTGATTTTATTTATACGTTAAACTTCGAGGTTTGTCACATTGATGGAATTGGTCTTTGAAGAGGCTGCTAAGAGAGTGTGATAAAAAAAAGAATGAAATATCTGACAAAGACACCAATACTACACCATACCTCACCATACTTTTAACGCATGTATCTGTATGTAGACATGTATAAAAGATACCATTTATCTCTTACTTTTCCTAAAGAATATTGTTCATTTAGATTTTGTGAAGCTTCGGAACAAAGTTTTTCCCACTTAGAGATCCATAAGGTTTGTATAGTACTCTAAAACGAATCGATATATCCATTACCATCTGCTTTTCACTATACCAGTGTGCTACCAGTGGTCATTGGTTGATTAATCTATTGGCTTTTGAATGTACGAGTACATATATACATACTTTATTCGAAGCAATCTACTTGTCAGTGTTTGTTGTAACGTGATTTGAGCATTTTAACCTCAATTTATCGTTGCAATTTATCCCGTGTTCTTTCCCCATCCGACCTGCTTTTTTTTTTTTTTTTGACTGTTCATTCCATCCATCTTTCCTTTCTTCCCTTCTGCTTTGTAGACTGCCATGTGTTTGCTATATGTCTGCGTGCGTGTCGATGTCGGTGTACTAGTATAACTGAAATGTATGTACGATACTTATATAAATACATCAGCACGTTAGCAAACCTGATAAATGTTCGACGACTGCATTCATTGTTGTGTAATCGATAAAGTGCAAGAAAAGTCATTCACTGGCAATGACAGCAGAAAAGCAATGGAGCAATCGGTTGAGAATGTGGGACTGCAAGAGAAGGCAGAACACGAAGTGGTATCAAAAGCAACAGCTGCAATTTAACATTGGCCCATTGCCAGGGGACTTAAATTATCCTCTTGAATTGCATTGCATTACCTATCGATATCACTTGATACCAATAAAACTAGTATTTGTGTTGTGTGGCGAAATGCATACATCTTCTTTAGATTCAGACTCAAAATAGCGAAGCTTTATCGACACTGACTTTGGATAAGCGGCCAAAGGAGAGACGTTTTCAATGTAAGTTACATTGGTTGTAAATAAGTAACAATTATCGCTTGACTCGTTGTAAATTGCTTACGAACTGACACTTGGATACTTTTACTCGTTCTCGTACACCTTTTAACTCACAAGCACTTTATCTGAGTCCGCTCACCCAAATCAAATGTACATATTATCGAAATTCATAGAGCCAAAACCCAATATGGTGCTGTGCGTTTGCCAACAACAATCTAATTCCAACTATGTCTACCTAAGGGAACGTACCCATACTACGTAGCCCGTTTAGGGGTGGAGGAGGGGGTTCTTCAAAAAACGTCACGTAGTCAATATCATTATGGTTTGGCAAGACCTTTTTATTCTCTTCACGGGAGTGAATAGTATTGTAAGTTTGTCATGAAGTTTGTAACACACAGAAGGAGACATCGCAGACCACATAAAGTATATATATGCCATGTCCGTCTGTCCGTTTGTATGTACGCAAACTAGTCCCTCAGTTTTTGAGCAACAGATCCAAATTTTAGATCGATACGTCAAAAAACAAAGAACTTTTTTAATAAGAACATTAATTTAAATGGGTGTTTGTATGTGAGGTACCCCCGCTTGTTGCGCGATTCGGCTGATTCCGACAAATGTGCAGCGTATGGTAAATAGAAACTAGACAGCTGCGTGGCTTCGCTCACAACTGAAGTCCAAAGAATGAACTCGAATTGAATTGATTTGAGTGAGAGAGAGATACGAAATGAATGAAGATGAATGCGACTGTATTTTGAGTTCTAAAGCCGTCAGCATTCTGTGAAATGAATTAGATAGAATTAGCGTGCAAAACGAAATGAAAACTTCAGCGTAGCCGAACACATCCGAATTAATTCGAATTTTCGTTTGATTTGAATGAAGCGCGTGATCGTACAAGGAAATGAGCGGAGAATAAGACGCAGACGTATGTAAGTGGTTCTGTGTATGTATGTATATGCGTACTACATATGTTGTTTTTGTTGTTTTCTTTCTTCTTATCCTTACACACAGCAAAACAACAACAGCCTTTTGTTCTTATGCAAAAAAAAAATGAAGGCATTCGAATTAATTCGAAAACAACCTCTCATTCTCACTCATTCAATTCATGCATCTTTGTGTGAATGTTGTGGGACTGAGTTTGACATCAGTGCACAAATTTATTCGTATTCTTTCGGCGTTGTATTCTATTTCACTTAGTTTATATTGAACATTGTTGATTTGAACGTAGTTTTTTTTTTGCCATCATGCAGAGCTCTATTAGAAACCAATGTGCTCTTTAGCTCAAAAACGGATTGACTAAAGTCTAAGAGTTTTCGATCAAGTCTAAGAGTTTTCGGTCAAGTCTAAGACTTTTCGATCAGGACTCAAGATCTGCACACTCATACATACACCTTTACTTATTATATTTATTTCATTGACCCACAGCTCACATCTCTTTACTAACACATACACCTTAACTTATTTCTACTTTACCAGCTCTTTAACACTTCATTCTCCTCTCTTGCCCACTTGTATTCATTTCATTCGATGCTTGCCTACACACATACATACACCTTGACTTAGTTGTAACAGAGATTTCTTATCGCAATTTTTCAAAACAGCAACCCTTAATCATTTTCAATGATAACATCAGCCAAATAGGACAGACAAAAAGTCAAAATTTCCCACTTTCCCGGTGGATTTTCCAAAAAAACAAAAGAAAACGTAGCAAATAGGGCAAGTTGTTCTCAAGCAATACGCTTAGAAAGAAGGAAGTTTCTTGTATTTATTCAGATTTTAATACAAAAAGTCGCAACTTCCCACTTTCCCGGTGGATTTTCCAAAAATGTTCTTTCATATTCTTCTAATTGGCCTATAACGAACACAAAAGAAAATCAGCCAAATAGGGCAGACCGTTCTCACTTAATAAGCTTAGAAAGAAGGAACATTCTTGTATTAATTCAGAACGAAAAGTCTAAGTCTTGACCGAAAAGTTTCTTCCCAGAGGAGCGTGAAGAGTATTACATCTTTGGCATAGCCAATGATAGCCTTCTTTCTGGTCTCTTATTAATAAACTCTTCACATAATCTGAAGGGTATTATATCTTTACCTTGATGTTTGTAATGCATTTAACTTCTTCGTAAGTACATTTAGACTGTTTAAAGTAATTCTGAATATGAACTTCTTTGTAAGAGGATATTTAAACCCACGTCCATCGGTGTTAAGTTTTCTTATTTCAAGTGAAAAACAAGCAAAATGTTACAAAAGATAATTTAATCAACCGGTCTATAATAGACTGTCTGCTTTACATTCGAATTTAAGTACATTTATGAAATACTAACGTACCCGGCGTGCTTTGCTACGCTTCCGACGTGATGTTAGTGTGCGATAATGTTCTCTTTTTACTTTTGAAAAATCAGACGAATCAATTTTTAATATTGACATAATTTCCTTCTATATTTGACAAAGGCGACTTGAAAAAAAAACTACGCCACCTGCCGTATCCAAATGTAGCTTATAACCATCCACTTGACCCAATAAGTACAACAAAAAAAATTCATCAAAATCGGTCCAGCCGTTCTCGAGTTTGGCGCTTACCAACACTTTTAGCGATTTATTTATATATATATAGAAATATAGATTTGAATTTGGAACTATGTATTTCTGATTGTATCTGATATAAGCGTCAGGAGAACTGAATTTTTTTATTTTTCTTGATATTTTTTTATTAGTATTGTTTGGCCAGTGGCCATCATTTTACAAGCTTTGAGGGCCATATTCTCATACACAAACCTTCCCTTACAAAACAAGAAAAAAGAGCCTCAGAAACTATATACAGTAAAACCAGAAAGAAGGCTATCATTAGCTATGCCAAAGATGTAATACTCTTCACGCTCCTCCGGGTTGCATCCACCCGAACTTTATTTCTTAGCATCACTATATTCTCTCTGTTACAGTTTGAGTATACACAAAGATCACAGCTTGAGTATCAACAAAAAATACAGTTCGAGAATCAAATATGAGCACAGTTTCAGTGGCATTGTACTTTTATTGTACTTTTACTCTTTATAAGTTTGTTATTTAATTTGGGTTTGTATGGCCGGTACCCCTCCTGCCATCCTAGGATCTTGAAATATACTTGGTTGATGAATATGGATCAGAAAATTATAGTGTCCAAATTTCAGTTCGATACGTCAAAAAACAGAGACCTTTTTCTAATGAGTACATTAATTTAAATGGGGGTTTGTATGGGAGACACCCCCTGGTGGTCCGATTCGGTTGATTCGGACAAATATGGAGCGTATTCTAAAAAGACACCTACATATATGCAAAATTTCAACTCTCTTGCTCACTTACTGAGGGACTAGTTTTCATACATACAGACGGACAGACGGACATGCCGAATAAAAAGTAACTAATAAATCGATCTGAAATTCAATATGGAATGTAATTTAATCATTTAAATTTATTTGATTTTAGTTTTTACCTTCTCATTGTAACCAAAACACTATTTGATATTAAGCAATATTTTCGTGATTACGTTTATTTATTTTCGTATTTAATTTTGTGCCTTCTGAACTTGCTGATCGTTCAATATTTATTCGTATATTTACTTATTACTTTTTTTATTTCTTTTGGGTATGATTAGATTTTGATTTTTTGGGTTTCTAGTATTTGCAATTAAAAATTTTTTTTTTTTTTGTTTTATTTATGAATGAATAGAATTAGAAAGAAATTGTGATTAAATTGATTGTATTTTTTTTTTTTTCTTTCTGATGATTATTTCTTTAATATAATATAATTGTAACAGATGTGTTGATTAATTTCGAATTTCTTTTCATATATTTTTTCTTTCTGAATTTATCAAAAGGGAAATCAATGAAAATATTATCCAAACTTCTTCAAAGTCAAACATATAGTATGTTAAATGTTCATTCTTATAAAATATATTGTAATATATTTGCAATAGATGTAATCCGTATGCGCTTTTCTAACAATGCTGTCGGCTTTAAGGCATCTTTCAAGATCTTTTGTTCACATTTTTTTATTCATAACTTATTCTAAGAAACACTTTCCTAATCAGGCAGAGGTAATCTGCATGGAAGGACAACAACTACTTCTATTTATTTTTTTAAACTATTTATTTAACACTAGTGAGTCCGGCGTGCTTTGCCACGCTCCCGGTGTGATGTTAGTGTATGATGCTGGTGGTCCGATTCGGCTGATTCGGACAAATATGCAGCGTATTCTAAACAGACACCTACATATATGCAAAATTTCAACTCTCTTGCTCACTTACTGAGGGACTAGTTTTCATACATACAGACGGACATGTCGAATAAAAAGTAACAAATAAATCGATCTGAAATTCAATATGGAATGTAATTTAATCATTTTAATATATTTGATTTTAGTTTTTACCTTCTCATTGTAACCAAAACACTATTTGATATTAAGCAATATTTTCGTGATTACGTTTATTTATTTTCGTATTTAATTTTGTGCCTTCTGAACTTGCTGATCGTTCAATATTTATTCGTATATTTACTTATTACTTTTTTTATTTCTTTTGGGTATGATTAGATTTTGATTTTTTGGGTTTCTAGTATTTGCAATTAAAAATTTTTTTTTTTTTTGTTTTATTTATGAATGAATAGAATTAGAAAGAAATTGTGATTAAATTGATTGTATTTTTTTTTTTTTCTTTCTGATGATTATTTCTTTAATATAATATAATTGTAACAGATGTGTTGATTAATTTCGAATTTCTTTTCATATATTTTTTCTTTCTGAATTTATCAAAAGGGAAATCAATGAAAATATTATCCAAACTTCTTCAAAGTCAAACATATAGTATGTTAAATGTTCATTCTTATAAAATATATTGTAATATATTTGCAATAGATGTAATCCGTATGCGCTTTTCTAACAATGCTGTCGGCTTTAAGGCATCTTTCAAGATCTTTTGTTCACATTTTTTTATTCATAACTTATTCTAAGAAACACTTTCCTAATCAGGCAGAGGAAATCTGCATGGAAGGACAACAAATACTTCTATTAATATTTTTAAACTATTTATTTAACACTAGTGAGTCCGGCGTGCTTTGCTACGCTCCCGGTGTGATGTTAGTGTATGATGCTGGTGGTCCGATTCGGCTGATTCGGACAAATATGCAGCGTATTCTAAACAGACACCTACATATATGCAAAATTTCAACTCTCTTGCTCACTTACTGAAAGACTAGTTTTCATACATACAGACGGACGGACGGACATGTCGAATAAAAAGTAACTAATAAATCGATCTGAAATTCAATATGGAATGTAATTTAATCATTTTAATATATTTGATTTTAGTTTTTACCTTCTCATTGTAACCAAAACACTATTTGATATTAAGCAATATTTTCGTGATTACGTTTATTTATTTTCGTATTTAATTTTGTGCCTTCTGAACTTGCTGATCGTTCAATATTTATTCGTATATTTACTTATTACTTTTTTTATTTCTTTTGGGTATGATTAGATTTTGATTTTTTGGGTTTCTAGTATTTGCAATTAAAAATTTTTTTTTTTTTTGTTTTATTTATGAATGAATAGAATTAGAAAGAAATTGTGATTAAATTGATTGTATTTTTTTTTTTTTCTTTCTGATGATTATTTCTTTAATATAATATAATTGTAACAGATGTGTTGATTAATTTCGAATTTCTTTTCATATATTTTTTCTTTCTGAATTTATCAAAAGGGAAATCAATGAAAATATTATCCAAACTTCTTCAAAGTCAAACATATAGTATGTTAAATGTTCATTCTTATAAAATATATTGTAATATATTTGCAATAGATGTAATCGGGAAGCGCTTTTCTAGCTATGCTGTCGGCTTTAAGGCATCTTTCAAAATCTTTTGTTCACAACTTATTCTAAGAAACACTTTCCTAATCATGCAGAGGTAATCTGCATGGAAGGACAACAACTACTTCTATTTATTTTTTTAAACTATTTATTTAACACTAGTGAGTCCGGCGTGCTTTGCCACGCTCCCGGTGTGATGTTAGTGTATGATGCTGGTGGTCCGATTCGGCTGATTCGGACAAATATGCAGCGTATTCTAAACAGACACCTACATATATGCAAAATTTCAACTCTCTTGCTCACTTACTGAGGGACTAGTTTTCATACATACAGACGGACATGTCGAATAAAAAGTAACAAATAAATCGATCTGAAATTCAATATGGAATGTAATTTAATCATTTTAATTTATTGATTTTAGTTTTTACCTTCTCATTGTAGCCAAAACACTATTTGATATTAAACATTATTTTCGTGATTACGTTTATTTATTTTCGTATTTAATTTTGTGCCTTCTGAACTTGCTGATCGTTCAATATTTATTCGTATATTTACTTATTACTTTTTTTATTTCTTTTGGGTATGATTAGATTTTGATTTTTTGGGTTTCTGGTATTTGCAATTAAAAATTTTATTTTTTTTGTTTTGTTTTGTGAAGAATTAGAATAAATTATAATATTTCATATAACTTGTTTCTTTAAGAATGAATAGAATTAGAAAGAAATTGTAATGAAATTGATTTTTTTTTTTCTTATGATTATTTCTTTAATATAATATAATTGCAACATATGTGTTGATTAACTTCGAATTTCTTTTCATATTATTTTTTTCTTTCTGAATTTATCAAAATGAAAATCAATGAAAATATTATCCAAAATTTCTTCAAAGTCAAACATATAGTATGTTAAATGTTCATTCTTATAAAATATATTGTAATATATTTGCAATAGATGTAATCCGTATGCGCTTTTCTAACTATGCTGTCGGCTTTAAGGCATCTTTCAAGATCTTTTGTTCACATTTTTTTATTCATAACTTATTCTAAGAAACACTTTCCTAATCAGGCAGAGGAAATCTGCATGGAAGGACAACAAATACTTCTACTTTTTTTTTTAAACTATTTATTTAACACTAGTGAGTCCGGCGGGCTTTGCTACGCTCCCGGTGTGATGTTAGTGTATGATGCTGTTCACTTTTTAATTATAGTACATTGCACAGCAATTGAAATACTTTTGTAAAATCGGAGGAATCATTTAAGTATTAATATTAACATAATTTAGTTGATATATATGATGAAGGTCACTTGATTGATTTTAATATATGTCTCTAAGCTTTACATGCAAAATTTTATCCATCAATTTCTAGACAACAGCAAGTACAATTTTTATGAAATAAAGTTCATGTGGTGATCCAAAAAATGCTTCTTGGGTTTCAGAAATTTGGTTTTGAATCAAATGAGTGGCTTTTAATTGATACTTTAACAAAACAAACAAACTGACAAAGTCTACGATTTTAGTATATTTATAGATTGATCGCTATATCTATAGCCCTCTCCTTATGTTTTATTTAGACATACAAGTAGCTAACTGTTTTACATTTAAAAAACTATAAAAAGGTTTCGGTTTAGTTTTATGCCACCATTGCACAGTGGTCGCTTCCATAGGCCAAAAATAAATAAATCGTAGTCAAATTTTTGATACCAAATAGGGCATTGATATTCATAAAAAACTAAGCTTTTCAGAAGTTTTTTTTGTTTAATTTTTACCGTACTCTTTAAGAATTGCTTTAAAAGAGAGAGAATATATTTAGTTGGATCTTGCAGTGTGAAAGCTTAAAAGTGAAGTGCAACTTTGCGAAATTAAAAAAATATAAAGACTATAAATTGCAGTTATTTAAAATGAATATTGAAAAGAAAGGTATTAGCTTCATTTGTAAATAATTTAAATGTTCTTCAGTTGTTGTGCGTTTTTTAAAAATTAGTGTTTTACCAGTACCTTTGTCAGTATTCATTAGTCCATATAATTCAATTTCAGCTAAGGTTTCAGTTATGTCCCCATCAAGACCCCGTAATGGAATTTATTTTATTATACTCGTATATTATATAATTCAATGTTGTAAGTTTCTAAACTGTTAACTTCAGCTGCCAGAAACTGCCAGACGTTGTTTTATCACCCAAAGACTGATGCGGTCTCGTTGATTTTCGTACCGTTTTCTGATGTCCAACTGTGAAATTCTATGCGCTGTTGTTGTTTTGTTTATTTTGTTTTGTGTTGCTGTTATGTTTTAGAAGTGGGATGTACTAGTACTTCTTGTTCAATGTGTTTTTTATATTTTTATTTTTCTAATTTCATTTCTTTATACATTGTTTTTGTGATAGGAATAAAGCAGGCCATCCACATGCGAATTTGTTCGTCGAATTTGTTGAATAAAATAGAAATAGAAGAATAGAAATGTTTGTGTGTTCGTTGCAACATGTTCGAACGTGTATGGCAATGATTGCCATAGATTGATTGTTTGTATGGAAAAATCGATGTATCTCCAGCTCTAGTCGAAACACTTAGATTGACTATAAACATGAGAGTACAATTACAAAATGATCAATCGACACAAATATTTTCTAAACAATTGCTGAATATTGGAAACGGTAAAATAGAACTGCATACAAATACACAGTTCATCAAAATACCTGACAATTTCCGCACTGTTGTCTAGACAAAAAATGAACTAATTAAGAATGTCTTTCCGGATATGCTGAATAACTACTTGGATTATAATTGACTCAGTAATCGTGCTATTTTGGCTGCAAAAAATGTTGATGTAGACGAAATTAACTTCCAGATACAACAGTTGATGCAACGGTTCACGCTTAGTCATTAAAAGGATAACCGGAAATGTTCTTGAAGCAATCATTCTGACTGGAAAGTTCAAAGGAGAAATCGTACTATTGCAACGTATTCCAATAATACCATCGGAATCTTTCGTAACATTCAAAAGGCTTCAATTCCCTATTCGTTTGGCTTTCGCGTTGACCATAAATAAGTCTCAAGGCGAAACAATGTCTGTTTGCGGCTTGGATTTGGAAAATTCATGTTTCTCCCATGGGCAACTATATGTAGCATGCTCACGTGTGGGGAAACCATCGAATTTATTCATATTAGCAAAAGATAGGTTGACAAAAAATATTGTACATCGATTAGCAATTCATTAAAATAAAATTATTAAATATTAAACGGCTAAAACCCCCCGCGGTGGGTGTGTTTGGTGGTTGGTATAGGGGGGTCGAACTCCCACCATTTTTTCATGGAATAGTTCTCTCATTTATACAAAGACGTATCCAAAGTTTCAGGTTGATATCTCCTCTCGTCAAAAAAAAGTCCAACCACTGTTCATTGTCTGCTGAAGCTTTGCAGCCAAACCCATGACTTTAATGCATCTTACAAAATCTTCTCTTTTTTCGGAACTTATTATAAGATACAAGAATTCACTACTCAGTGAGGGGAAATCTATGACAAACAGTTTTTCATTATGAGCATATGGGAGTTTCAGTTCCTTGTGGAACGATTCGGCTGATTCCGAAAAATGTGCAGCTCATGTTAAAAAGAAAGAAAAGAATTTCAGCTTTCTTGCTAAATAACTGAAGGACTAGTTTGCATACATACAGACGGAAATGGCTAAATCAACTCGTCTCATCGAGGTGATCAAGAATATATATACTTAATGGGGTCTGCCATGTCTCCTTCTGTGTATTACAAACTTGTAAATCTATTCACTCCAGTGAAGAGTACTCGTACAATAATTTGTGCTCGAATTGGTAAGACCAATTGTATTGCTATTATACAGCAGAATGTTTGTGTTCGAACCAGCCCATTTCGATTTGGTATCTTCCTTCAACTCCACTAAATTAAAATGTCATTAAAATGTAATAAATTTTAACAAAAATTGTAATATTTATAATTCAAATATCAGCTGTAAGGGAATGAAAGACGGTGTAAAAATCAACGGAAAACTTGAAAACACTAGCAAAACTTGGCCACACTGGCAGAATTTTCCCAGCCCTGGTTAGCTTCAACTTAACTTTTTTCCTTGGTCTGATAGGCTATGAAAATACCAGGCGAATAGAATGAACAGCAAGTTGTTTATTTTTATACAAAAAAAAAAATAAAAACTAAAGCATACCTGTAGGAGCTTAAAGCGCCACCTGGGTGCGACTATTACTAAGGTAACATTGCGACGAGTTGACAAATTTAACAATACTAGATCGCCCAGTGGTCGAAATTCGACCACCCCGCCAAAATACAAACAAAAAGTATTTAATTCTGTAAGACTAACAAATTCTTGAGTATCATTTAATAAAGTTCAACTCTCTCGTAAAATTGTAATAGAAAAAACAAATAAGATCATAAGAAATTAAAACTACTATAATATGACTTCTGTAGAAACAATGATTTTTGTGAATACCCTGTGGTCATTTGCTTGCTAAATGCCCTTGCCCAAGACACTCTGATATATAAAATTTTAAGCCATCAAATGTTCTCACGCGACTTGAGGCCGTGTGAAAAAACATGACGGTTCAATAAAATTCCAACTGGATCAAAAGTTTGGCCTTGTGACTGGGAATGGCTGGCTCCTAAAGTTTACGAGTCTGGAAAACTATATTCTAACAAAGCAGAACTGATTGACTGCGCATGCAAGTTGCGGAAAGATTTTTACTCAAACAGCTATTATTCATAAAATAAACGCACTGAATTTACGTTGTATCGCAGCAGCATATAGTGGCATTGCTTCAACACTATTGTTTGGGGGAAAAACATTACATAATTGATAGATTATTGGGAGATTTAACTACAGATCAAAATAAAAAACACAAAGTATTTGCTGGTAAGACCATACTTCTGTGTGGTGATTTCAGACATTTCCCGTTGTACCACACGGATCACGTGCAACACTGGTAGAAAATTGTATTGTCAGTTGATGGTGATGATATAATTCAAATACCAGATCAAGTGATTGGTCAAGAAGACAATATAATTGATGACATTTATGGAGATATTACAGAAAATATTTTCTCTGAGCGAATCTTAATATCGATTATATTAGCTCCAACTAATGAAGCCTGCAATAATACTGATATAATAAATTGAATGCTAGGCGAAAAGAAAACATATCACAGTTATAATAAAATTATTAGTGAATATGTTTTCTATTGTATTGATGTCGGGTGTGTATGGCGGTCACTGCATTAAACTGACATTTTGGCGCTCAATCCATGACTTAACCCCTCGAGCAGAAGCAGTTTCAAGTACGCCAATGTAAGTCGATGCCTTCATATTTTATGTCAAAAACCGACTGTGACCGCGATTCAATTGGTGTTCCTCCTTGCTAAGGTCATGGAAATAGTAGTTGTATCTGTCTGGACCTTCTAAAATGAATTTCTTTTCGTCCGGAAAGACAACGTAGCGCCATTAAGAATTCCACGTCAAGTGCGCTCGTCCTTAGTTTTTTCTTCAATTTTAGTCTTTGCAAGTGTGGAGCATTCCTGATCACTTTTTGAATAGTGCGTACGGTCACTTTATCAACAACATTTGCCTTGATCTTTGCGACCGTGTCATGCTTCTCTCAAAACAGCTCTCTCTCTTTTCAGTGTTGGAAATCTTCCTATTATTGCCGCCTTTACAATTTTTACCTTATCCCGATTTATTGCGCAGAAATACGGATATAACTTCACGACTCCTACCGATTTTTTTCGATATTTCACTCATTGACAACCCCGACTGATTATAGGCTTCAAATTGGAATTCTCTTCCACAGATTGCGATTTCCTTTTACCCATATTAAAGGTAATACTTGTCCAGAAAAAAAAAATTTGATTGTCATACGTGTCCAAATGATGAAGATAACTAAATAGAATTTGCATATGCTAACCTGATGTCGCAAAGACAAATCAATTTTTTCCATCGAAAATAAAAGAAATTAGCAAAAACATATTTTTCCTGCGCATGCTTTCTTTACCAGTGAGAGCACATGCGAAAATGAGTAAAATAGAATATAAAAAAAAATAATTCAGCCAAGCGTGTGTCGGACTCACACACGGAGGGTTCCGTACCATCGTACAAGATTTTTAGCCGCAAAAATGAATTATGTGTTCAATAACTCAATGCTCGAGCAATTCCAAACTCAATGAATATGCATTAATTATGAAATTGACAAAAAGCTCAATGCTCCAAATATGAAATTATTGTTTGTTTGACTTATGTTGAAAAATATCGAAAGCAAAGGTATATTTAAAAAAAAAAATTATCAAAATATGAAACGAAATAAATAACAAGGCGTTTAAAACTGTGCGCAGTGCATATTGGAGCACACGTTTCTTGTATGGGGACCCCTTTAATTTTGTAACTTTATTTTAGTTTTAGTAAAATAGAATTACACATTCTGTGAAAATTTCAACTGTCTATCTATTACGGTTCATGAGATAAAGCGGAGTCGGGCGGACGGACGGCGGAAGCTTAGGTATAGGGTCCCTTTAGCACCCTTAAAAGGAGCTGTATGTTAACAAAAACAACAACAAGAGCAATTGTTTTAAATCTATGAGGGGTGTGCTAACCCAATGCCGCGCAGTGTATTTCATATGAGCCGTCAAAGTGAGGGGTGGCAACTTTGTCAAGTCACCTTTGTCAAATATAGCAGGAAATTATGTCAATATTAATATTTGATTCGTCTGATTTTCCAAAACTAAAAAGAGAACAGTATCACGCACTAACATCACGTCGGAAGCGTAGCAAAGCACGCCGGGTACGCTAGTTTGTAAATATTAATAATAAATATGAAGTGACCACCCTTGAACAGTTGTGGATTACCCTTAAGCCCTCTCAGTCCTCATACCCTTTCACGTTTTATCAGTTATCAGGCTTCTGGGTGAACCTAAACTACTTAAGCATTTCATATAGATAGATTTTTATTAAGTGATTTCAAAATAAATAAAAGAAACGCATCCGCCACATTGGATTAGGAGTTTCTCAGGCAGTGACCTTGAGCCAGTTCGTTACACACTCTTCACCACTGAGTTGCCAGCACCTAAACTACTTAAGCATTTCATATAGATAGATTTTTATTAAGTGATTTCAAAATAAATAAACGAAACGCATCCGCCACATTGGATTGGGAGTTTCTCAGGCAGTGACCTTGAGCCAGTTCGTTACACACTCTTCACCACTGATTTGCCAGCACTAATCGCTGATAACACATCATTAGCAACATACTCAAGAGTTCCTGGATTGCTTCAGCAGGTGGGCAGACTACTGGAACATCGTTGCCTAGAGCACTGTACGTTTGCGATTAAGGAGAGATTCCTGTCCAACCGTTTCGCTGCAGAATTTAGTCATACCTCAAATGTGCTCAGCCCGCTACCTGTGTTTGATCATGAATAGGAGAGTTACCTGGCGCAAGCACATTGCCAAAACTGCAGCAACTTGTCACCAAAAACTGCGGAAGCTGAAAGTCATCATACGGCACAGCTTATCCTGAGCAACAAAATAATAATCAATAAGGCTATAGTAGTTCCGTCTTGGATATAAAGTATTTCCTTATTGGGTTCTGTAGCTGAAACTAATTTTTATTTCATCCCGAAGATACAAAACTCTGTCCTTCGTCATATCGTTAACTCAGCTTGTTACGTGCTTAATGATGTCCTTTCTCAGAACCTGCAAATCTTCACGATCCGTGAGCCGGTATAATGACCAGCTAAAAACGTATGACAACCCATTCGCTATAAACATCACCTGGACACAAACATCCAAGCGCATTCATTCTGATAACCTGTGGGTACGAGTACATACACAGTTCATTTAAAGCGAAAGTGGTGTGTGAGCGGCAGCTTCAAAATTTTTCGCTTTTGTTTGGTGTGAATTCCTGTGATATTGACATATTGTTGTACTAAAATCATATTGAAAATATCAGGCGAATAGAATAAATAACACAGCAATATTTTATCATTTTCACCCATTACTTTATCGTCACAATGTTAACTTAATAATAGTCGCACACAGGTGGTGCTTCAAGCCCCTACAAGTATGCTTTAATTTTTTTGTTTGCTCTTAATTCTATTCGCCTGAAAAAATTTATAATTTAGTACAATTAGCGACAAAATTTCTTTCTTTCTTCTTCTTCGTATTTTCTATATTTTTTTAACTCAAACCAATTCCTCATGAGATTCATATTATTTAAATATTACAGGATGGGGGTGTGATCATAGATCATTTATTATATGATTGGGTATAGAATTATGTATGTTTTGAGAGTTAATTTAAGCAACTTTGACTGTATTTATCATAGTGCATGATCAACGAACGAATATAGAATGCAGAATAGTACTACTTTCGTTTTCTTTTAAGCTGGCAAGCTTGCATAAACTGAATTTTATAGACTAGCCACATACACTTTACAGACTTATTGATCGGCCCATGTACTATTGGTTTTTATGGCGCTTACGTTCATTTTGCGTTCAAGAAAAAACCTATGCGCGATATCTTTGTAAATATAAATAATTCATTCATAGATGTGAATGACATTGTAGAACATATTTGCATCAAAAAAAAAGTGTGTAAAAAAATGGCACTTACAGGTTTTTTGCGGTTAGGGTTCGATATGCTGAGAGATTCTTAGAGAGAGAAACATAAATGGAAAAATACTAAAACTAAAGAGTTTTAGAGGACAAATCCTAGAAAGTACAATACTTATATGGAAATGGATAAGCTGCTGCTTGCGACAAGGACAAGTTCATCCTTCTCAAGAAGTCTTACCGCCCATTGGTTAATACCAATGAGAACTACACGAATACGGGTACTGAATGGATTCGCTCTGAAAATGAATGTTGTGCCATCGTCATTTGAAACGAGTACTAGTAGACAGAGTATATTGAAGAACCGAACACGAATAGTATTTGTAATAATTTTTTCAGTTGTGCACGTGTTAACGAATGCATTATTGTAATTCTAAAAAAATGGGTCACATTTTATGAATATATACTATCGTATACAACATACTAGTCTAAAAATATTCATGAACATGATAATATCATTTAAATATTGTAAAAATTGTGGGTTTTTTTTTTATTTCCGTTTAGATGGCCTATGTTTTGATATAACATGCATGTACAAATAAGATTAGTTTTTATAAGACTCTTTTTGGATAAATTACAATAGTACATTACGCTTATTGTCATCGTGTTCAATCTTTGTGCGAAGATTCATTTGAATCATTGCTTAAGATTGGTCCAATCGTTCGATTAAGAGTTTTTTCTTTTATCATTAACGGAAAATGATATATGTACCTTTATTCACACAGATGCACAAATTTTTTCAATCCAAAAAAGAAAAACCCACAAACCTGAAAACAAATTTCAATTTTGTAAAAATTGTATGCTATGAATGTTGTGTGCGAATGAATCTGTGTTACTAAGGGCGACCAACCGATATGTCGGTAGAGAAGTGAAAGTATGGTAAAACAGAAAGGCAACGATTCTTTAATGCTTCCGTATTGGGTTTTTATTAACAGAATAAAAATACGATATGATTTCATTCAGTACAAATATTTTCGGTTTTTGTTTTTCAACTTTACTTTTTTACTGTAAATACGGCGGCAGTTTGTTTAACTAAGAATAAATATATGTATTTGTGCTTGGACTTACTGCCTCCATCACACACACATTGAAGCATACATAATCTGAGTCCTGAGATTTTGAAATGTTGTTGCTGTCATCAAGTACTACGATAACTGAAAGAGGTAGACCCAATAATTACTTTTGGTTATGTTTGATCAACCGATTGTAAATCTGTTATCTATCCATTAATGTATGGGAAATATTTTTTTGTTACTCAAATATAGAAATGAGAATAATGAATCAATGCGAAGCTATTTTCTTTGAATGTTACTTAATGCGTTCTTTACACGCAGGAAAAATAATAACTTCAAGCTAAAAACGTTAATTAAACTGTGGCAACGAGTATTTCTAGTCATAGGAAGCAAATCTGAGCCTAGCCTAGCCATAGCATTGGAGCTGGAGAAGAAAAAAAAAACTCAGGCGTAGTACATAATTTATATTTTCCGCTTAAGAAAAATTAATCCAGAGGCATTAGTTGGAGATGGAGAGGTGGATAGAGACAATAAGAGTCACAGTTAAAGTGAGGAAGGAAGGAAGGAAGGAAGAGCGAAATTATGCCATTTATAGTAGTAAGTAAGTAAAGAGAAATATAATCTTCGATTTCATTAAAAATAAAATACACTACTTTGAATAAAAAACTCTAACATAACACACACACACATATCAAAGTAAGAACGGTCAGTCTTTATACTTATACGAGTATAATGTCTGAAGAACTAACATAAAAACGGTCTAGGAGGCGATAATATTGAGTCCCACCGTCCCTGCACTGACTATGTTCCTCTGATGTGTTGCAAACAGCAGACGAAAGTGCCGGTACATGTACGCTAAGTATGAAGTGCATACGAAAATTAAGTAAAACGTTTGTGAGTTCCTGGTGGTAATGGTGGTAGTGGTAGGGGGAATATTTGCCGTCTGTCCTCTTGTCCCTTTTGCTGGAGCAGTTAGTTCGTGTGGGGAATTGCGTGTCGACCGCAAATCGTCGGAAATTTCATTAAAAATGCCACTTATTTTATTTTACGACATCGAATGAGAGCTAAAGGACGAAAGACGAAATACCGCTTTATCAGCAGCCACAGTCAAAGCAATAGCAAACATCCTGGCAGTTGGCCAGGATTACAAGCGTGTACCAATGACGATTCGTAATAGCAAATGGATTAACAACTTATTTATCGATTTTTTATTGGCAAAGGACGACATCGAGCACGAGGACTTCGACGACAACAACAACGACACCGACCACCATGACGACAAAGGTGCAAAGGGCATCTTGGGTCTTTTTTGCCTTTTGGTCCGAGAAGCCGAAATGTGTGCGCCTATATTTAGGTAGGATAATAAATTTTGTTGCCAGGTAGTCAAACTGAACTGCTAACTGCTGGCTGCTGACATAAAGACAGACACAATAGCTAGCGAGGCGGGCGGTGGGTGGTATGGTCCATGTTGTTTGGTCAAACACTTGCTTGGTCTCGTGCTACTTGTAGTTGTTTCACCCTGTGTCTCATTTATTATTTATTAATTTGATTTTCCAGCTTCTGCTGCAAACGTCTTACATTTTTATGATTCTTTATGGAAATATCTTTGCTTTTGGCCAAAAAAAGATTTACGGATTTTCGGCGATTTATTGAAACATCGTAAAGGCCTTCAGAGGGGTGCGCTTCAATGTGTTGCGCTGCGGCCTTTGAATCTGATGCTCATTAAAAATCATTAAAATGCAGTGAAGCGTTTGAAATGCTTTGTCTGTGCTCAGAGCTCTTTGCTCTGTGCTTCCAGTTTTTCTCATTTTCTTGTTAGCAATGTGAGCTGCTTTTTTTTTATTTTCCGATTATCCTTGCTTACTTTTGTTCAGCTCACCCTCAGCGTCCCCACTCCACATGATGAAGAAAGGAAAAAACCAAAAGGCAAAAGACTTAGAAAAGAAAGGTCATGTTAGGTAAGAAATTGCTTGCCAAGCAAGCACAAACAAGTGAAATAAAAAGTAAATCATTCGGCCAGAAAATTATTTTAAGACGACGCGAGTAGTAAGTCAACATGGCCTACATAGAGCGACAAAGTAAAGTAATAATATCGTTTCGGCCTTGCATGATATAGCTATACGCTACTCTTTATATGAATTATTCTTTTATCTTAATGTAAAGTCCAATACCAGATACCAGATACTATAAAATGCATTCGATTAGTACTTAATAAATAAACTCTCTAGATTGCCTCATGTGGTTATTTGCATAATCAAAGACTTGCGAGAAACGGTAATTATATTGATTATATTGACCATATATTGGTATGTAATTTTGAGAATCCTTGTTGCATTCCTTTTTTGCATAACAAACATTAGACAAAATAGACCTATAAAGTACAAAAAGATAACACAAAAATGTGTACAATCAAAATCATGTATATATTCCATTTTTTTTATTTTAAACTTGCTTTAAAAGAAGGAGGATCATAAACTCATGATGCCATGGCATTCTTTTCAAATACAAAAAAGACCCTACCTTCGTATATCTAAAACAATCTGTGAGGTTGTTGAAGCATTAAACAAAAAATAAAATAAGAAACCCCGAAACAACAAAATTCATTGCATACCTTGCTGCGCGTGAAATTTTAAGCGCGTGCCGAATGTTGTTGCTCTCTAAGCCAAGATTATGTTTATTGTTGTGGCGCAACCCAAAATTCTATTCTACAATATTTTCTTTTAATATTAGGGTATTTGTTGTTTATTTATGTAGATACCGATGTTGGCTATTTGCAGAGTTCATTTCCTGAATTTTGTTTATGGGATGGGTTCTGGTCTGTGTTTTTTTTTGTTTTTGTTTTTTTTTTTTTTGAGAGTAACAATTAAGATATTGTCTCTTAAGTATGAAGGTTATCAACAAAGTAATAGAATAAGTGCCTAAGTGATTTCTTTGTTTATTGCTTACTATATAGCAGTAATGCAGAATTGAAATGGAATTGATTAAGTGTGGAATACAAAATTCCACCTGAATTCCCCAAAACATGCATGTATGACACCGATCATCGCAATATACTTGCACTTAGAGATGGTTTCGCCGTTTTACGACTATACGAAATTATAGAGAATTGCAATGGCATTGATTAAGTGTAGGTAATAGATACCAAAATTTCTACACTCAATAGTAAACCTCATCCATAAACCTAAGAACTATAACTTTCTTAATTTTCTTTATACCTCATGTGCGTATTGAGCAATATGACCATGCCGAATCATTAGACATTGACAATAAGAGTAGTACGAGTACGAGTACGAGTAGCAACAATTAATACTCTGAACCCAATTGTTTGGGCAGTCATCCTCCTATCTACATACATATCAAATCATATCATATCTCTATTTTAATATGTGGTGGTTAATGGTGTGGTGTTTGTTGATGGTACTGTTTGTGATAAATACTCGTTCGTAACACAAATAACAAAGACTTAATGTTATTATTATGCAAATATTTATCTATTGTATGTACACTTGTATGATAAAATGCACCGCATAATAAATGAGAATAGATACAAATTATTTGGTAGGCGTGATATGGAGCGAATTATTGTAATAGTTTGTGTCTGACAAGCAAAAGCAGGAACAGACACTAAAGGGATTTTCGCTTTCTTCTTTTTCAGAAATTATATTCCGATAACAATAATTTGAAAGCGATTGCTTTGAATTAATTTATGTCAAAGCCAGCCAAAGTGGTTCACCCTTGACTGGAGCATAGTGCCTTCCTGCCTGACTGCCGTAATATTATGTACACACTGCGTATATATACATATGTATAACATTATTGTTATATATGCGAAGGAGAACATACATGTAATGTGTCTTTTGTCTGACTTATCGAATGAATGAATGAATGCCACTTAGGTTTGTTAGACAGAAATAGTAACAGAATATGTCTTAACTCTCTCTCTCTTTCTCTCTCCGTAACTATGTGCTATTATGCGTCCTTATCATACTATAGGATCAGCTCTCAATGAAAGCTTCACATATTCACCAAACTTGTCTGTTTGTTTATAGTAATTGCTTGGGTCTTGTGGGTGGTTTTTTTTTTTTTTTTTGTTACAGTTTCCTTCGACTTTTATAGCTCATTTTACGCGCCCTCAACGTTGTCGCTTCTATTTTATTTTAACTTAATCTAGCGTGGTTAAGAATCCAGCACCACAGCGTCGTCCTCGGTTGACGCTTTTTCGCCATTACTCTCCGAAGCTCTTACTCTCTTGTTATCTATGTTATTTTATCATCATAATCATCATCATCATCGTCATCATCAAGCGCATTGGTTTTACGTCAATGACAAAACAATTGTTTAGCATGAATGTTTATATGTTCTTCATATAAGTACCTATATGATTTCATAAATAGGCGGCAATCATTCAAAGTTACTATATTAAAGACTAAGTCTGCATAACAACGCTGATTTATTCAAATCATTGAATTTCACTAGTTCATATTTCCACCAAAAATATAGATATAGATAGACATCTTAATATTTCCTAGAATTAAATCGTTTGAGCCTGCGTAACTAAGTAAGTATTCTCCGTGACCATTTATTTTATAAGGTCTACGTATTTCTATGAAACTGCCCTTCTTTCCATGAATATTCCGTTTTGCATGCGATGTTGATTGTTGACCTGGATTAACCGAAGTTTTTTTGCATTTATGATTGTCGAATTAAATCCATCTTTCATCGCCAGTGATGATTTCATATAAAAACTTTTTCCTTTTTGTCTGGCAAGCAAAACCTCACCAATGGCACTCCATTTCCTTCCTTTTCAATATTTCCCATGGCACGTAGACGTTTGAAAACTGTTGTCTGACCAACTTCTAATGCATCTGCAAGATGTTGTTGCGTTTGACATGAATCCTCATCCCATTATTCTTGCAATTGGTCCTCTTTGAACTTCTTCTCAGGTCTACCACGCTCTATGTTGTCAAGATCGAGATAACCTTATTGTATCGTTGGAACCAGTCCTCTGCCTGTTCTTGCTGAAAGTTTGCCGTAGGCTTCCGCTATCATTCAATGTGCGCACGTTGGCACGTTAAAACTGAAATTTGTGAAAAAAAAATGATCTAGATCATTTTGCAGTATATGCACATAGTTTTTGCAGCCGCCTTTTTTTTCTTGTTACTTATTTTATTAAAATTATAAAAAAAATTACCAATTTGCATTTTACTTAAAAATGTTTTGTGCCATCATCAGCTGTTTATTGATCCCATGACTGAAAAAAGCAGTAAGTAAGCAGCGCTGCTTTAAAGCAATCAGCCTAAGAGTGGGTTCAAGTGGGGTTCATCGATAACACAACCAGAACACAGAGTTCTGACTGATAAAACAAGTTCTCAATTTCAAACATCATCTCTGTTGTTGTTGTCATCAGGTCACAGAGTTCACTTTGTGTTCTCCAGAACCCAACTTTATACTCACTGTGGAAAGGATATTATACAATATTGTGCAGCCAACTTCAAGTACCTACACACAAAGGAGCTAGTGCCACCTATTGGCAAACGGCAATAGTTCTCTGTAAGTGGTGAAGAACGAAAAGAAAAAGTTTGGTACAATTTCAACTCTATAGTCTCTAATAGTCGGAGAACCATTATTATGGCTAAGTATTTCTCTCAGTTGTGTCCTCAGTTTCCCCTGCACTGAGTGCTCTTTATATTGCCATAAGCACACCTTCTCAATACGCGTTGCTTTTGCTAAATTGCATCTTTTCAATAGAAAGTTTCAATTTGAACTTTGAAAAATGTTACAAAGACTACAAGCAGAACATGAAAACTGATAGAAAGGAAAAAAGAAATGAGAGGTGGGTAAGAGCGTTAAAGCAACAAAGCGATATGAAGATATCAGTAAAATCAGTAGAAAAATCAACTTGTAAGAAAGACACGTACTACTGGCCTGGCCTGGCCTAGTCTAGCCCAACCTAGCCCTTTCCGTACTGGGCCCATACTATTACGTGTTTTTGTAAGTCGTCGTCAAAAGGTGTTGTAAGGTAAATATTTGCTTAAATGTTTGCAGATTTTTCTATACAGGCACCACCGAATACTCCTCATACTTACTATAGAAAAGCTTCATTTCAATTACTTCGACGCGTCTCACGTCTACATTGCATTTTTGTTCTGCTCGCTCGCTCAATCCATTTATCTTTCTTTTCTTTATTCAATCTCTTGCGGTTTCACACTTTTTTGTTTTTTTTCTTTTTGTTAACATGTCGAAATCCCTTGATCCACATGTGTGTAGGAGGAGGCATTCGTGTTATATGAAAAAGTAAAAAGTATTTTTAAAAAGAACAAAACCAAGTGTGCATCTGATGTTATTGTCTTTATTTTTTGAGAACAGCAACAAAAAGCAATCTTTGACATCTACAAGCGGTTTTCATTGTTAGCTTTTGAACAAGCTCTTTTTCTTCCTTTTTTCTTACTCTTTTTTATTATTTCTTAATGTTCTCATTGTTTACGTTTACACTTCTTTCGATAGTGCTATATACATATATTTATTTTTACTACATTCGAGACAGCAAAAACGATTCTTAATGACAATTCTTAATAAGTCAACAAAGTTACTTATAGTAACTTCTCGTATATTTACCTTTTATTTCTCACAATAAACATATATGACTTAGACATTGTTTCATTCTACTTATCAGAAAAAGCTTTCATTTCTCTAAGATACAATATAAGCACAATAACACCAAATAGAAAAAACAATATTATCTTTTCTGGGGCTGCGGATTTTTTCTCACAATTTCCAAGGATTCGAAAAAGTACTATATCCCTCTGATAGATTAGCACAACGTGTGCGTAAGTAAACAAATAGAAATAAAATAAATAAAATAATCGTTCTTCATATTTATAAGTGCTATTGAATTTTGTACATTTCATGCCACGATGAACGATGAGATACAAATCGGCCATATGATCTGTTGCAGTATCCACTAATTTTATGGGAAGGAGAAGCAAAGCCACAGTTTAATTAACAAACTTGTACTTGAAAACAGCCATTTATTTGTGTCTAAAAGAACATTTTGATTTCACAACTCAAACATAAACAATCACGTTTGCCGGAGTATCTAGTATACAGCCTTTTCGGTGAAGCCAATAATTTGTATACCAGAAATTTCGCAAGTTGTCGTCGCCATATTTGGTCTATATATATTTATAATAAATCTACTATTATTTATTTTATTTGACTAAAGTACAAAAGTAGATGAAGGCCTTTTAGAAGATATTCTTTTATTTAATTTGAATACTGAATCATAAAATGTTTCTTGAAATAATAATTTTCGTAAACGAAAAGTTTATAGTCCACTTAGTGCGAATATATTAAACCATTTAGAGGTACCCATGAACCGTATAAGTTTTCTCTAAGTGTTTCGAACCTCTGAACCGAACCACACCGATTTTTGAAGTGGTTTGCAACCACGAATGAAACAGTGCCGAATACACAAGAGAAACATCCTGTGATCTATCTTAACTATTACAAATTATACATAGCTGAATTATGAGATGGCCAAGTTGATGAATTATGTTAATTAACTAATACAATTGACACAAACACAAATATAAAAAAAAAATATATTTATTTTTATAATAAATTCGGTCACTGCGGTGGGTCATTCAACAAATCATAGATTTAAGCAATGTATCAATTCGTAAATTATAAGAATAAAGTTAAGCATTTACAACCAAATATCAATGAAGACAACACGTTAATTACAACTATGCAAACAGAACTTATTAAAAAACCAACAATTTGAAATTTAGTAACTTATATATTTTATAGCTTGAATAATTTAACTCCGAGAAATTGTAGAACAATAATTTTACATCTAAAAACAATTCAAAAATAAGAAACTTGTTCACAACAAAAAAAAAAAAAAAAAAAGAGAAAACGACAATTCCAAATTTTAATTTTATCAACAAACTCTATCGCGACAAGGTTAATTTTTAAATTATAATTATTTTATTGCCGAAACAAATAGATCGATTTCATCCAAACCCGAACCATTGGTATGGTAAAAAATATAAAAATCTTCTAGATTGTAAAAAAAGTATTCAGAAAATATTAAAAAAAATTCATCAAATTTTAATGTTAAAAACTTAATTCCTCTGATTATTGGAAGAAATAAATAATAATTTTAATATATAAAAGAAAAAACTTTAGAAAAAAATTTAAATATTGTATATAAACCTATCTATTCAGAATATATAATGATGCTGGTGATGATTCCAGGTGAAAATCTTCTCACAGTACGACGTCCCCATAGATGCATTATAATCGTGACAGATAGATTCACATATGTCAGATATACATATTTTTATATGATTGTATTTTTCGCAAAAATTAAAAAAAAAGAAAAATGGTGAATATCAATATCCCATCGATTCACTACAACGGTAGTGAATTAGTCATGAATTATTGAAAAAAATAAATAATTTAAAAATGTAAAAGTCTCTTAAAAAAAAAAAAATTATAATTGAAGAATAAAAGCTGATCAATATCATAAATTATTTAAAAATAAGGACGGGAATATTGTTTCTTAAAATAAAATTTATGACCACATTATACTTCGTTAATATTTAATTAAAACTAATTTAAAGAATTGAAATAAAATCAGTTAAATCACCAAAAATAAATAAAAAATTATAATAATAATATTTCAAAACAAAATAAAGACGAGATGGAAAAAGATTAGAGTAGAAAAAGAGCAGAAAGGGAATGTAAGTCCAACAAATAATTTTGTTAACTGTAAACAGAATTTATTAAAAAAAAAAAAAAAAATTAAATTTGAAATTTAGTAAGCAAGAAAAGGAAATAAAATATTTTAAAATTCTCTCTCAATTATAAACAATATTTAAATTGTTTTCTATAGTTTTTTTTTATATTAAAATTATTATTTATTTCTTAGAAGATTTTTATATTTTTTACCATCCCAATGGTTCGGGATAAAATAATTACAATTATATAGAGTTTGATGATAAAATTAAAATTTGGATTTGCCGTTTTCTCTTTTTTTTTTTTCTATGACAAGTTTCTTAATTTTGAATAATTGCAAGTCTTCTCTTTTACTTTTATCATCATTTTCTTATATAACCGTTATATTTTATTTTTAATTGCTAATCAACTTCCCTGAAGTAGGTGTTATTTTGTTTTTAAACTGAAATATTATAAATATTAAACACTTTTTGTTTATAAAACTAAATTATTATGAATTTGTTAATAATTTTTTATATGAGTTTAATGTTTAAGATTTTCAATAACATAAACAGCATTAGTAGTAGTGCAATAACGTAAACAAACTCTATCTAAAGGTAAGAAAGAAAGAAGTGGATGTATCTCGAAAACTCTCGACGTGATACAAAAAAACCAAGGGCAGATTCGGAATCAGCGACCTCAAATTAGTGCTTATAAGAAATAGGACGAACAAAAGAGTTTAACGGTTTTTCCATCCAACAACGTTTGACCAATCAGCATGAAAGTTGGCATGTACATGTATTTCTTCATGAAGACTGTTCTATTCTTGCTATTTACTTTGTTGCAACTCGCAAGTTTTTATACATTTTCATATTTTTTTAATAAGAAGTACATTTTTTTTTTGACTGAACTCTGCATACGCCCCTGGTTGCGGTAGTCTCGATAGATCCATGTAAAACTTTCAGTAAAGTCATCGATTCACTTTTTTGTCCTCCCAGTTAATTGTACTGTCTGTTTTTCGAAAACTCTACAAAATCGAAAGGGTCTCAGGCAGACTAAAGTGTAATTATACTAAAAATATTTTGTAGATTTATTTGACATGACTAAAAATTATTTGTATATGATTTTCAAACAAATTTCATGTACCCTGTTTGGGTAATAAATATGGTATGAGAAGAAATTGTTGTACGGGTATGTGCTCACAAATATGTGTATAAACGAATCTGTAGGGAGAGAAATGCACATACACGTACAAAGAGAGTCACTTATGCGAAAATAAACTAAACCAAGTTGAAACTAACTTTCAACTCAATTTTTCTCCACGCACTTACTTATTCTGATAGTTCAAATAAGGAATAGGGTAAAAGTTATATAATTTTAGCTATGAAAATTGCTTGCTTTACGTAAATGACTTACGTCTTTGTAATGAAGCAGTTGTCAGCCTTTTGAAATATTCTTGGAAAAAAGATTTAAAACCAGAAAGAAGGCTATGCCGAAGATGTAATACTCTTCACGCTCCTCCGGGTTGCATCCAACCTTCCGTTCTTAGCATCACATCAGTTTGAATGGCAATTTTATTGTACATTTATTCTTTATAAGTTTGCCATTTAATTTAGGTTTGTATGGGAGGCAAATTTCAGAATCCACTCATCTACAAATGCATGCAGCATGCATGACTGAATTTGTTCGAAATTTTCTACTTTGTAGCTCTTTAGCTGGCTTGGAAGATTTTTAAATTTAATTTTAATTATTTGCTTAATTGCATCGGTTTGAAAGTTTTTTTTTTGTGCTTATTTGATGCATGTGTATGTGCGTGACTGGAAATTGCCTTTGAACCACGTTTCATTTGCCTCCTGTTGACTGGAAAGTTGAGGCTTGAATGCGAAAACAAATAGACATGCACAGACCCAAGTATTTAATAAATAATCAAACGAACGATTGAGTGGACGATATAGCGAAGATTCACTGTTGCCATCAGAGGCCGCCATTTTTGTTACTAAAGTTAGTTAGATGGTAGAATCGGCAATTCTCTTTCCCTCTGTTTTCATGACTTTCTCTCAATTATACATTTACTCCTTTCCACCCAATCTCGGAGGACCTTTTGACGCAGCATGGTTTGCTTAACTCAATGTTTGTTTGGTTTTTCTACTATTTGCTTTGCTAGCCATCCTTTTCACTGCATCCACTTGTCTGCATGTCCATCAACGTTGCTTGCCTATGTATGTTTATCTGTCTGCCACATCCTTCCTCGCGAAAAACTTCCTTTATAACCCCTAACACTTCTGCTATGTCCAGCACTTCATTTGTAACGCTAAAAACGTTTTAATTTTTTATGTTATGCGTATTCACGATTTTTATTTACATTTCCAGTTTATTATTTTTTTTATGCTCGGGATATTTGTATTCACTTCACACAAGTGTAAAATATATTATTTTTAACTTTACTATGATGTTTGTAACGCTAGTACGAAATGTTTCGAATTTTATAAAAGATAACTGGCTTATCTATGTAAGCTACCGCTTATTAAAAATTAATTTAATTTGAAAATCGTTAAAGTTGTTACTGATGTTGCTTATTAAAATCTTTTAAAATATGTCACTTAAGGAGGTACAGAGTAGTTACATTCAGTCCTTTCTGTATATAGTATCATTATCATTTTGTTCATGCATCATTGTAGTTTGTAGAAGTAGTAGTCCGTCTAAGAACCCAGTATAGTTTTTGTACTGTTACTTTTCTAGATTAAGTATACATTTGAAGAGTTTGAAACATTTAGGCCGTTCGCCGTGAAGACGGGTCCATCTGCCAAGAAGAGTAGGGCACTGGGAGGTGTTGAATACTTTCAGATTCCTCCTCATCGCCATGCTGCGACAGATGGTTTTGTAAATATTTATTGCTATAGACAGTTTTCTTCGCACAAGTGAAATGCAAAACAGGGTTTGCCCAAGTAGGCAAACGAATATAAAATAAATTTGCTATAATTTAAAACATTTTTTCCTCTTGCGCTCCATTTTGTCTTCCTTTAAGTACATTAAAAGTAGAGAAGGTGATGGTGGAGAACACGAAATATTAGTCTTAAACAGTAGCAGTAAAAAGTGAGAAAATTACAACAGAAACGAAACTATGTAATATACCCCTTCAGTCTTTTATCCTTTCTCTACATACTTCGAGCACGCAAGCATATCACTTCACTACTTGCTGCTGCTATCGAATGCCAATTACTATTTTTTGGCATGTTTTATGGGCAAAAAGGTTAATCGCAAGTTGGCGTTTCTCAGTGGCAACGTCATAAACAACACGAAAATGAACAATAACAACAAACCAAGAGCACTAAGGAGAAACAAAAAACGTTTTCGACCCAAAGAATCCACAAAACGTTTATCATTTTGTGGCATTTTTGCCAACTTTCAAAAGTTGTCTTCGAAGTTGAAGGTAAAAACCTGCGACCGCAATGAAGATAAAGGAACCAGCTCAGCTCAGCTCAAATAAACTCAATACAGCATCATGTCTAAATTCAGTTGCCTGGTTTACCACCCTCGACAAAGACCACACATATTTGAAGACACTTCGAGAGTGAAACTTTAATGTACGAGTATAGTATACTGTATACGAGTATACTTAAAATGCTGAAAAGAACATGTATGGATAAAGAATGCTTGTGGGTGTGGTGTCCTTGAGAATCAAAAGAACATAAATTTTTGAGTTCCATGAAAAGAGGCGAAATTTAACAATTCGCTCTTTCCTAAAATTGTTGCTTTCTATATCGTATAACGCTGTAACTGAAATCTTCAGCGTCATTGCCCATTCAATAATTGATTTTTTAGAAGAGACGAAATGAGACAACACCTAACTTGACCAACTAAACGACCGACCAAACTTAACCTAACGTAACATAAAAGTTCTTAAAGTAAGTGAAAAAGCTATGAATGATTTATAGTATTTCAAAGAGGGAGGAGTTAATGTTTGAGTATACAACTCTTTTAAAATAAGACCGAATTGCACGAATTTCAATAATGAAGCTTTCAGTTTATATTCCAAACAACATGGTATCACTTTCAAGCAGTTTTGTAAAGTTATGTGAAGTCATTTCTTGTAGTTAATCACAAAGCTACTAGTTTAAAAAGAGAGAAATATGGACAGATGCAGATCATCATGCTTATCAAAAATATATGTGTATACCAACTTTTTTACTTCTCCAAGCGGCCTCACTCAATCGAAGTATTACAAGATTACGGACAAACTTATTTTCACTTTGTAGAAATTATAACAAAAGTAAAAACGAAATACCAACTACAAAAAATCAAAACAACAAACCCAACGATCACAAGAACTACAACAGCTAACAATTACGAGTATGTACTTGGCATGAAACGCATCGACTCCTTGTAGATACTGGGAAAGTGCGCTTGTATGAATTCCACAAGTGACCATTATTGTTGCAAGTGTTTACGGCCTTTGTTGGCGACGCTTTGCATACTTTAAGCTGCATTTCATTCACAGTATCTATAGTAAATGCATATGCACACAGCCACAATATAAAAAGAATATAAAAAATAGGGGGTACATTGTATCGCTACACCGTAATATTTTTTGCGTGAAAACGTTTCTCTGAGTTTCTGATGTATGCACCGCAAACCGCACATACTGCACAGCTATATGATTCAGTAATCCTAGGATCTTCAAATTTACATGGTTGGTGAACTTAGATTACACACATATAGTGTCCAAATTTCAGTTCGATAAGACAAAGAACGAAAAAGATTTTCTAATAAGAACATTGATTTCAATTTGGGTTTGTATGGGATGTACCGTTCCGTGGTTAGTGAATATGGGCCAAATTTCAGTTCGATAAGATAAAAACAAAAAAGTTTTTCTAAGAAGAACATTAATTTAAATTTGGGTCTGTACCCCTCTATATTTTTAACTTAATTTTATGTATAGTATTTTTCAACTCTCTACCTATTACGCTTCTTGAGATAGAGCGGTCTGACGGATGGACAGACGGACGGAAAGTGTATGCTTAGTAATAGGGTACGGAACCATAATAACAGCAGGCTTACCTTAGGGTTCAGTGCTAAGACCATTGCTCTACAAATTATATATATCCATGACATTCCAACGTTTAACCATTGTCAAACATTAATCTTCGCTGATGACTGCCATTAACCTAAGATTTACCTACTACTTCTAAGCTCTCAATAAATACTACAATGGGAGAACTCTCTTACATATTTATTCAGAAATGTATAAAATAAAATTTATTAAATTTTTCCTCTTCTGAAGAATCAAGATTTCAAAATTCATTATGGGATTTTCAGTTTCTCCTAACATATTTTCTAAAATATTTCATAAAAAATCATTAATTCCAAAATTTGTCTTTACTTTTTTATTTCGTGTTATTATTTTACTAATTTTCGATTAATGTCTCTTGTTCTAGGGTAACCTCATCGGTTAATATTATATTATTATTTTTTTTTTTGTTATTATCTTCGCCAGCTTCCTCCTCCTGTGAAACAATTGACATATCTGATGGTTGGTTGGAGTCGTCCACCATCTTAAACGTCCACTGTGTATATTTATAAATTTTGAAAAAGCTTCACTTTATTTATAAGAAAAAAATAGGACAAAAAATTTTTAAAAAATTATCTATTTATTAATATATATTTTTATTTTACAATTTCTGTGAAATATTTTCCTTTGCCCCTGTATAATTATTTTTTATCTTCTCTTCTCTGGTCGTTTTTATTTGTTCAATTCATTTTTTAATTTATCTCAATATTTAGCAGTAGTAGTTTCATTCAATTGAGTCAAATTTCTTAAGTTATTAGTTTTTCTTTTTATTTTCAATAGAAATCATTTTCGATATTTTACTGTTTTATTTTTGTTTACCATCTTAACTTTTGCTTTAAATTTATTGGTTTTCGATCTTTACTCCATGGACTGAGAATTAAGAATGATCCAATCTACAGAACTTTAGCTAGTTTAATTTTTTTTAAGTACATTTTTGATATTTAGTTTAGTCTTTTCTACAAACAATTGATTTACAATATGCCAATGGATCATAATACTTATAAAGTCTTTACTGAATTTTGATAATGGTTTATTTACTCATCTTAGAATACTTGAATCCTTTATTTTTTTGCTAACCCTGAACGCGAAAATAATGTAAGCGCAAAAAAGCAAGTTTCTTTTTTTGGTATACAATTTTTTTTTTGCAAGAATAACTAAAAAAATATTCCAACAAGTTTTTTTATTTTGTATTATTGTTTTTAATTCGATTATTTTATTTATTATAATTTTCATTTATAATTAATTCAGTAATAGGAGCTTAATTTCTAATAATGTTGATACATAATTTATTTTATTATTTCTGAGAAATCTTTTCCTTTGCTCTCATATAATTATTTTTTATATTCTGTAAAATAGGTTAAACTATTGATATAATAATAATAATAAAAATAATAATACTAATAATAATTATGCAATTAAAATATTTTCAATAAAGGTTTCTATTTCCTTTTTCTATATATATCTTCTCGATCCTAGGTAGTAGAAGTAAGAGTTTAACATCCTAATTGATTGGTATAAAATATTTTTTTGTTTTAAATCTATTATGAGTTTAAGAAAATTGTTTCATCTAGAGAATTTTCAGTTTAACTGGTCGTTTTTATTTGATCAATTCATTTTTTAATTTATCTCAATACTTAGTAGTAGTAGTTTCATCATCGGTTTCATAATTGAGTTAAATTTCTTAAGTTATTAGTTTTTCTTTTTATTTTCAATAGAAATCACAGGTTGCCATTATTTATTTTTTGTCTTTTCTTTTCTGGTCGTTTTTATTTGTTCAATTCATTTTTTAATTTTTCTCAATATTTAGTAGTATGGAGTAGTTTCATCATCGGTTTCATAATTGTTCTTTTTATTTTCAATAGAACTCAATTTCGATATTTAACTGTTTTATATTTGTTTACTATCTTTACTTTTGTTTTAAATTCATTGCCTT